>MNPL01019152.1:1057-25540 GCA_002081605.1 Tropilaelaps mercedesae
AGCCTAGAAGATAAGCTCTTACTTGCTGCTAACCACTAGTCTGAAATTTTTCGATTAACTAGTTCAGTATAAGTACTGACGCAGAATACTTTAAAGCCAAATAATTATATAAATGTATTAAAATTTTTGCTTTTGCAATAACAATTGCTAGTGCTATTGGTATGAGCTACAAAAGAGCAAAATGTATACAAAAATATAGCTTACAATCGAAATCCGCCGCTGTCTTCATCAAGCTAAGATTTGCTGACCTAGAATCTTCTTTCGGTACTTCTGGAGCCTCGTCCTCGTTGAGTCTCCGGGACAACTTAGCTAACGCGACATGAACATCTTGGTCAGCATCTTCTTTTCCTTGACTTCGACTTGTTGCCTCTGGCGGTGTGAGTGGTGATTTCTTCGGTGTTTTTCTGTGACGGCTTGAACGGGCTGTACGTGGTTTTACACTTTCCTCGTCCATCAGGCTGAAAAATACCTACCTTTAAACAAACAAGTGCAATCTCTTAAGTCATACGTCTAGAATTAGCAAACTTCGTTTTCAAGAAAATCCAAGACGACCCTTCCAGAAGTAGCCTTTGCATTATTCGTGTGGGTCAAGATGACCGATAAACAACGATGCTTAAGTATATAGACAAGCCAGAAACGCCATGACCGACAAAGTTATGAGCCTGTGTTATTCATGCATATTGCGTTTAAATATACGACGTTTATTTATAAACATAAATACACTAGATGACCTGTAGTATATTAAAATGGTTAACTTTAGCAAAGGAACTAAGCATGTTTCACTCATATTGTATAATTCCTTTAAACAGGTATAGCTTAAAGTCTTTTGAAATTTCCGTTCATTTCGTATTAGTCGTTCTCTTAATATAGAAAAAGTCTATGTTCACTTTCAAAAAGATTGACAAAATTGTTTCCAGGCCTGACGGGTCTGATTTCAAGGCTTTTTAAAACAATTAGTTACGTAACTTAGCAAAATAATGGATATTTTACCTCAATCTTTTACGTTTCATAAGCACTTAGGGCAATTAGTATTCAATTAGATTCTACTTTCGAATTTTATTGAGCTTTTCAGTTTTAGAGGATGTCGTTGATGAAATAAAATTATTGTTGCCACATGCGTACATAGCAAAACTAGAACATGAAGAAAGTCGGCATATCAGAGTCTGGCAATGCTCGCAGTGTCATAATATATATTCAGCTCAATATAAAGTACAAAATGTAATAATAGTTCAAATGGCAATACTGTTACTCGCTAATGCAATTTATTAGCGAGAAATATTTGTAAGCAAACTTAAACTTAGTTGTCCTGCAATGCTGATTTATTTCAAAGCTCGCTTTGGCGGCTAGTTATCGTTCGGATTTGAAACGAATATCAAAATATTCCTGATTTTTTAATCGGCGTAAATGCCAAATGCCTGCAAAAGCCGGTTGACTCATCGTAAGGAGCGTTGCATTTTTTCCAACAGCTCTAAGTCATACACTCTGTGCGTGTTTCACACCTGGCGAGCTTATAGTAATAGAAGCACAATATATGACTTACACAGCTTGAAATTTGCAGAAGCACCGCACGCGATAGATGTATGAGCAAACTCGCGGTTAACTAGGTTCTGTGTCTTTCCATCGTTCGTAATACTTGGACAGATGAATCGCTTCAGAATCTTACATGTAAAACTCTTTGATAGCCGGGGCGCATATTTCTTGGATACTCTTGAGCTCACATGATAGAACGAAGGTAGATTATCCTCTTTCAATAGGATAGACTCAAGGCTTTAGACTTAACAGGCATATCTGACGAACATTCGGTCGAAGCTCTGGAGCGCATAGTAAGCTACTTTTTCGGAAACATTCGCGCCAGTAATCCACTGTTCGTCGGAAGGGTGTAAAATGCACGACAGTCAGTAGAGGTCTTCTCAGTTCAGGTGCGTGTTCTCAAATAAGCCGCGTAGTAGATCAGCTTTACGTCGATCATCCGTAACACATAGGCCTTACTGAAAAAACAGCTGAAGGCGGCTCTAAGTTTAGGTCTTGATGCAGCAGAGCGGAGCAATCCAACAGCTGCAACCCTGAATCACGTAAGTGTATACTTTCTCAGTTTTACCTCAGCGACAATCGAGTTACCGGCAGTCTCTGCTATGATGCGAGGTCTGCCTGACTACAATTTTTTTGATGCCAACGGAATTTCCCAATATGCTTAGTCAGGTTTCCAGTAGCTCAACGCGCTCGTGATGTGGCCTCAACGATGCTACGCACCATTGATATGAGCGTGTACCATCTCATAATGCAGTTTACGTGAAAATCCGGTTCCAGTCAACACTCAGTACATCTGTATCGATGTTTATCGATACATCGATACAATATTCGATCCGGGTTGGCACATCGACTATTTAGTTCAAGAGAATTCAGAACTCAGAAATAAAAATGAAAATTGTTTTACGAAGTTACTTTCAAATTGTATCTACGTTCGCTCCATAGGTTCTAACCAGAGTTTAAATCTGCAATTAACACCAATGCATGATCAACAAAACCTAATCCTTCCAGTCGTTCGGGGAAAATTTTCATGAAGGGAACAATTTGGCTTGAAATCTCCGTTCTAGAGGAATATATTGTTATCAATCTGTCATTGCTTCTGTCGACTCCGAAAAGAGACATCGTGCTGTTCCCCCCACGAAGATTTTTCCCGAACAACTGAAAAATCAGGCTTTGTTGACCATACATTTATGTTGGTATAGAGGGAACGGAGAAAAGGCTAGAGAGAGAGCGAGATACAATTTGCAAGCGACGTTGTGGAACAATCCTCTCTATAGGTTTTAACCAGAGTTTAGGTGTCCGACCAACACAAATGTATAATCAACAAGGTCTGATTCCTTCAGTTGTTCGGAGAAAATCTCCACGAAGGGAACAGTTTGGTTTGAAGAGGAATATATTATTATCAACCTGTCATTGCTTCTGTGCGCTCGGAAAATGTCAATGCGAGTTATCTTGCTGTTCCGATTCACCGCATTCATGTTCTTATCTCATATATTTATCTAATTGATTTATTCAGTACCAACACTTCTCTAACAACAATTGTCCTATAAGACAGATAAGATGTGAGAAATCTTGTGTTTCAAGATGCGCTCAAATTTTTGCTGACTGTTTTACAGCACGGACCGAATATTTCTTAAGAATAAGATCAAATGGGGTTGGCAAAATCCATCGCCTAAAAATTCGCTTCAAATCCGTATATATCATTCAATCAAACTCAGCCTTATAACCAGGTTTTTCTAGTAAAATATGGAAATAAATACAATAGCTGACTGCTCGACGCATACAAATCCGTAAATCTTGGAAAGGCCGCTAAACGTGTTACGAGAACAGATTGTTAAAAGATTTAGGTCGATCAATCGTTTAGGTTTCTCTCGTTTATGTCTTTATTCTGCCATTGCATATATCAAGCTGCTTCCGCTACTAATAAAAGGGGCTTTTAGCTGGTACAACTGGTTTACAATTCTTGTTGTTATGCCATGGACAGAACTGAGCTCTTATTACGGTTATTGATGAAAATTGTATTACAACAATCTAAAATGTACGCTAAACACCTATACCATCAAGGATCTTGATCTTGGGACCCTGTTTGTATTTACTATTAAAGCAACTGAGAGCCATATAGAACACCAATTTTCCCACATCATATAATACATGTACACTACTCTTTCCCTACGCTACTTCGGCTCTCGCCTTCCCCACGACAACAACTACAATGTCACTATAACAATTTTCCCTTGCCACCATAAATTTACTGCCGCTAGTTCTCCTTCTTCTAGTTGTTACCCTCTCCAGGCCGCTCCGCTGCTCGTACCGTAGCATCGCGCAGCAAGGGTAGGGATTCCCTCTCATTCGCCCGTCTGTCAGTTCGAGTTCGTAATGGCTGCAGAGTGGCGGGTCGTCCGCGGCATGATTTGGCTCCAGCAAACAGCAAGCGAACAAAGCGCGCTCCGCAGCAAAATCATTCCGTTATAATGACCGACGATTTGCGGGTAGACCTACTGTGTGTTGGTACAAGTTAATTTAAATGCCAGCTGATATCTTTTGTGCTGCAGCGGTGGACATACATCTTGATCCCAGTGCTGTGTGCGGTTGCGGGTGCTTCACGACGAAGTACGAGCAAAAAGAGAATATTAGCTTTTACGTTGCTTCATTATATTCTTTTAATTGTCTACTCTTCCGTTTGTGTCCCAAGATGAGATAGATACATATGGTTACAGTACCTCTGACTAAGGCAAAAAGAAGTGAAAACAAACTGACGAATTCGTTTGGTACTAAATGTCTAGTTCTGCTTCTTGACTAGTGCACTGACGTCGAACGGGAAACATAATGTAAAGGAACAGCGACAACTCAAACCAACGGCAACAATTACAAAAAGAACAACAACGCCAAAAATAACAAGAAGGGAAAAATTAAAGCGACTGTGGCCCCCTTCGTGATCGACTCCCACTGGGACGCCATTTAAGGTCTCATGTGCAGCCTTTTTCGTCTGGTCAATTGCTCAAATATCTGAATAGTAACCTTACAACCCCGGTGGAGTAGAGGTAAGTTGTTTGGCATCCTTGCTGACTGCAGTCGATACACATGAATGCTCTAGATCATAGATGTCCGTTCAACAGTTTTATATGCTTGTGAATTTTATTTAGAAATCATAAAATTGATTACTCGCAATAACGCGATAAAATTTGTGAAAACGAATATTAATAGGTGTTATACTTAGATTTGCAGATATTTAGAATTTTTCAGGCAAAATCAATTCTTGAGTTTAGTTTGGAGAAAGTTTCATTTAAAATTGCGTTGAATTAAAAAAAGAACTTGGAGATGTATTGCTTTGGATTTTTTTGACAAATTCAGCAAGGTGTCAGCGTTTGGAAGGCCAAATCTCAGCTATTCTAACACTATTATCAGCTATTGTATTATTGTTATGCTATCATTGTTAGCAACCTCTGAATTGTGTGGTCATCTGTGGATAGAGTGGGCACAGATTGTTGGGTCCTTGCTAGAGTAGAAAGTAGACAGCGTTTGGGTACCAGCGTCTAACAGAGCACTAAACCAGGTCGGTTGTAGGACGGGAAACAATTTATATAAATTCTACAAAACCTGCGAGGTACTGCATCAAAAAGGCTGCCTATAGCACCTGAAGCGATGCTGAAGGCTGATACAGGGGGCACGTTGTAACCTGACAGAGATGAGGATTAGTTTAAAGTTTTACTAATACAGCAAATTGTCAAACGAGCAAAATCTGATTCTAAAAACACCACCGATAGATTATATCTATACAGAAACAAGTAAGTGATCGACAGTTTATTGTTTAATAATTGAACTTAATATCATACTAATACCATAGTGCCATCACAATATGTGCATGCGAAAACTGCAAAAAAGGGAGATTTCCTTTGCTTTGCTTTTTTATGCTCGTCAATAAAGTGTGGAGTCTGCGCGTGCAATCGAAACCTGATTATTATCAGCTTCACTACTCAACCGTGCGTTTATTCCAGTACAAATCAAAGGGACCAGTATCGAATATCTTCGACTGAAGTAGGCGAGGGAGAAAAAAGAGCTTTCATAGCAAATTTTTCCAATAAAGAGGCGAAAATCCATTGCTATAGCATGAGACAGAATACAACATAAGAATATCCTGTTGTATTATGTCACCTAAAGCACATCCTATTTTATTTGTTGCGGTATTGTTACTAACGGAGCTGTCGGTGCTACTGCCGTTGTTGCTGATGATATGGTACAGTCTGTTCATAATTTTCCCTAGGTTTGGTTCGTCTCCGTCACGTAAATTTCCTTCGTTGCGGATGCCATCAGTGGCACCACTGTCCTTATCACGCCAACGAAGACCGAAAACTGCAACATCTTAATGGCCAAATAGATGTTGTAGTTGTTACTGTACGAAAAGTAAGCCGGACAGGCAACTAACTACCCCGTTGCCTGACTTGTAAAGGGCGAGTGAATTTAGGAGAGAGAAATAGGTTTCTATAAACTAACATTTCGCCTGCAGTATGCAGTTCGTAAATCAGCCCGTTTGGCAGTCGCAGCAGACGCTATCGCATCAGCAGACATAACCAACAACAACAGTATACGTGGGCAGGATCATGTAGTGGGCTGCGGCTAAAGTGATCGACTGGACGATTGCACTAGGGACATTGATATGAACAGTAGGAAACGATGTCGCTAACGATGCTGTCATTGCTTTCACCGTTGCTATTTCCCTTTCGCGCGTTTTTGCACGTGGCTGATCGTGCCAATTGCAACGGATCGCAACCATGCTAAACAGGCCGACGCACCTATTTCAGCTTGTCCGACTGGTTAGCCTTGACTACCAAGCTTCTACTCCATCCTCCGTTGCTGTATCAATGTCTCCTAGTATAAAAATATTTGAAATGTGACAACAATGTTTCCAACTCTATTGACGCTTTGACTGCTGCCTACATAGGTTCTATGTCAAAGACTACTGTCAAAAAGAGACACCAGAGCCTCCGTAGGAATAATAGCGGCTTAGGTTTACCTAGATTAACAGCAGCCACCCATACCTATGGGCATTGCATGGAGACGCTGAGGGCTACCTGCTCGCTGTTGTAGACACGCAGATTCGCACCGGTGCCGGTAAAAGGCGAAAACTAATGATACATCGTTATAAGGTTATATTGTAGAACTGAGAGTACAATTGGCAGTTGCCTTCGATGCACGATAGTTTGGTTTGGTCGTATGCACAAAAAAGTGAAATGGTAAATGATATCCATAGGCACAGCAAGCGACACCCTAGTGAACTTAAGAACCCGAAAGTAATTTTCGCAACTTTTACAATTTTAATCGATGAAAATATTTTTATCGCGGTTGAAAGTGATAAACCCGAGGCGGGAAAATTATATTATAATCGTGTTCTTTACCCGAGCAGGGGCAATGAGTTACATTTTTGTATGACATGCTAAAATGTAACAGACATACAACAGGAGTCTCAAGAATTATGAACAGAAAAGTCATACAGTTTTACGAGTACACAAATCAGAAAAGTGGTTATGCAGGATCAACAAAATACCGAATCGATAGGGTTTGGTCAATTGTATATACGGACCTTAAGTTAATTACACCTTTTTTCCAAAATCAGATCCTTTCTTACACACATGATACGATAGTATGTGCATTATGGCCACAAACCGGGCATTTCGTGTTGATCCCGCTGGAGGTTAGTTATCTACCGCAATGTTACAGTTGTCTGAGCAGTTGGTAGAAAGTTATTGTCTTTCATCAATAGTCTGCTGCTGAGTATACTCGTGGTTGGTTTGGGCGCTGTGTTAGAATAAATATTACGAAGGCCAATGCATTTGAAGTAAAGACGTACAGCAAAACGATGTCGACAGGAATACGCGTGTAGTTGTGTGGGAAGCGGTGTTTGGTTTTGGCCGCTGCTCAGATAACGAAAAACAAGATTGAGGAATCTCAAGAATCAAGAAATGTTGTCACCGAGAATTGACGCGTTATTTTCTACATTTGTGTCGAGTAAAAACAGTTACAAATTGAACTGTATTGTCAATACGACATATCTTTGCCTAATTGATCAATAAAAGTACATAACTTATTTAATTCTTACTAGATATAAAAGACATAGTGCGTATTAGCCGAAACCTTCATTTGTCGCTTAACATGCTCAACGAAATGTTTTTCAATCTTAAATGTCTTTTACATACTAATAACAGGAAAATTTGTAAACTCCTCTAGTGGTATATATCCTCAAACACATAAACTTCACGGTTGTGTTTTTATACTAAACATGTTTCTTAAATCTAAAATATTCGTTTATTATTATTATTATTATTATTATTATTATTATTATTATTATTATTATTATTATTAATGCTACAATAACGATAACAGCCCTTGGGTATATTTTATAACATTCATATTATCTAGGCTATTCACTCGTGTCCTGACAATTTGTAAAAAACTAAGAGCAAAAAAGGCCTTCACTAATTTTCGCAACGACAAGGCGAAGGTGGCTGCTTATACTTGCCAACTGCAAATTATGAATTCTGAAAATGCTTTGATTTTCGATAAATACATTTTGCGAGGCCAGGTAACTTGAATACTTTTATGACAAAATCTTTCAAGAAGTTTTGCAAGCCATTTTTAGAAATGTAGTAATAGAATTAAACTCTACGAATCACTATACTTGTTCTAGGGCGGTTCCATGGTGACGAAACTGAAATGTAAACTTTTACCTATTGTTTTTTTGTGTGTGAAGTATTACGGGCACAGGTCCATTGGGGTAATCTATATCTTTAGGGCTGACCATCAGCCAACATTAGTCCACAGTACCGCTTTCGGCATTACTTCGTAAGACGGACCCTATTGGGGTAACCTAGGAATTGTTATTTATTCCTGTTACAACAAGCTAAATTAAATGGCTAATTTTTTTCGCCAGTAATGTATTGATCGGGTTGGACCTATTTTTTCATATCATGCCTCTGACTTGGTGCCGATTAATACGTAACGTTTTGTAGTGTTTTTGCACACCACGTTTAGCCTTACCGTTTTGCGTCTCTTCTTTTAATTTCAAGTACTGGTAGAAATATTATGTTTTGGGTTGAAGTTGCGAGATACAGCAGCTTGCGAAATACAACCATTAATTGTCTAACCGTCGCCTGTATCTCCCACGCATTATCCTGTTCTTTTGTTAGCTCAAACCTGGATGATTGAAAAGCCACCCACAATCTTCATATAGGACAGATGTCTAGCAACGACCAGCTTTTCTTTAACTTGATATAGGTTTGTTGCCCACAATGGCAAGTAGACAATCGAAATTGACGATTAAAATGGCAACAAATGGATGGCATCAACCATATTATACAGCGTATATTAGCACGAAAAAAAATTGAGAACTTTTAGGTTATATAAATCAAAATTTCATTGCGTCGACTATACTAAATATGTGTGAGACGCCTTAAAAATAAAGCGTAATGGCTGAGAGAGTCGGGTCAATTTGTTCACTGAAGTAAACTTAAACCACGAACCTTGTAATTAACTTAGACCATGGTTTCTACCAACGTAGATGGCAACCAAGTTGAAAAGTGAGATATTATGAGCATATCAGACCCTTCTACAATAATATCCAATATGATTTGACAATGCAATTCCCGAATATTTATAGAAAGAATTTTAAAAACCGATGTATGCTAGTGTTAATATATTGCCCAGAGGTCTGGAAGTCCAAGTTGAAGAATTATAATTAAATTCCACTAAATTGGTAGCGATGCACAAACTTCTTTGGACAATATACAAAGGAAGACGTGCTTTTGTAAGGAAAACATCTATAGAGAGCTTGTAACGGCGGAACTGCTATACATTTAGACAGGTATTTGACTACACAACAAACTCGGAAACCAAATGTACTTGACAATGCTTTTGTGCGTTGACAAAATAGCATCTGCAGTGTTGAGACAATAGGAACTCAGTACGAGTTCTTGTACAGATGGCTCAGGCATTTGATTGTCGTGGCTGTTGAAAACAAAGACAGTACGCAATGTAGCAGACTAATTTCAGACTAATTTGGCGGCTTGAATTAGACGCTGCTTAGCGCGCTGTTGATTTAGGCTTCACTCAACTCTATAATTCGTAATTTTTGCATATTTCATATTTCCACAACTTCGGTATTTTAAAATTCAATAATAATAATAATACTTATAATTATATAATTAATAACAATTATATTAATAATAATAATAATAATAGTTATTATTATTATTATAACAAAACGATGCCTAACTTTATAGCGTATATAGAAAAAGGCTTTGAAATGAAATGTAACTAACTTGAACGCAGATCGCTTGCTCTTTGCCAACTATTCCCTTTAGCAGTCTAAACCACAGTTCTATATTTATTTGATTATCTGGAGAAAGCGATTACTTGCAAAATACGTTTGTTGTTGTGTGCAGTCATTTCCTAGGTATGTAAAAATGTGTACAGACGATTCACCTTTGCGTGTATTTTATGATAATCATTTCCTGTTTTCAAGTCTACAGTACAATACATACGTGTTTCATTGATGGCATGATCTATTTTTTAACGCTTTAGTTCACATAAAAAGTACTAAAGGTAGAATTTGCACAATTTAAATTTACCTTGCCATAAGAGCAATTATTTATATCACAGTAACTATCTATGCACAGAAATTAATTGGCTCATTGTAATGATATTTTTACATTATACGACCCAATTATCTTCAAATGTTTTTACTTCGCGCGTATACATCATAGTTCGTTTGGGTTCTTGAATTGCCCGCAGGACTGAGCACCAAAGGGCAGGCTAGCGGTAAATGAGCGTATGGCGGCATGCTCTAATGAAAATGGTCTTTTAGGTAGTTCGTAGGTTGTTGTGGCAAGTCAGCAGTGGTGAGAATATAAAAAAATGTCGGTCAGCATTTAAGTGTTAGATTATTCGAGTCTTGCTAATAAGTTTATTGTTTTATACGCGAATCTTCGATATCAATGCGGTAAACAAATTATCTTTTTTAGGGCTGACCATCACCCAACATTTAACGTCCACGGTAGCAGTTTTTGCATTACTTCGTAAGACGGATCCTACATAAATGTAAATGTGCACCGGCGGGGATTGAACCTGTGCACGCACGTGTCCCCTCGGTAGCGCACGAATGCACCAAGCCACCGAGAAGAGACTAGAAAAATTAATCAGCAATTCGAATTTTGTATAGGCCTTTCAGCTAATTAAGCTGTCTTAAAAATTGGTCACTCTATGATATGAACGCCTTTTAGGCAAGAGGCACTTTTTAAAGCATTCCTTTATTAAGACGTGTCGTTTGAGTAGTTTTTTATCCTACTAAAAAATAATTTTGACTGCATAAAATGTTATAAAATGAAATAGAGTATTGCTTTGTCAATTTCGTTCCTTTCGTTTCCTCATTCCTATATATGCTCTTCAGTTATTTTTTTATATTAGCTTGTCACTCGAAGAAGAAAAATGAAAATGGACATCTCATAAGGATTCAACATCTATTGTAAATGCATTCGTGGTTCACTGTTAGAGTCGTTTCCAGAGTGATATCTGTTTGTCGCCAAAAACGAAGCAGTAGCCGAGAAATATCATTAGAGGCTTATTGACGTCAACCTGTTAAGATCCTGCTACTCACCGGCAGAAGAGAAAGAAGAAATTATGCAGATAGTGTAACCGCCGACTGCCATTGGCCATTTCGCCATTACAATCATACGCCCTTAGATGATAGCTCACACAAGCACAGCTATCAGACAGCGGGCACCGGCGCTAGTTTAACTGTGTTTATCGAGTCAACATTGAAGTATCGATTGCTGCCTTAGGTGAGCTCGCAGGAATGGGACACAGCAATGGCAGTCGCTATAACTATTGCGGGGGCCAGTTGAAACCATCTTAATTCTGTGTGGGGTTGCGCTCGCTTAATGTTAAACGACTGACGGAAAGAGTCTGATAGGGAACGCTAGTGAGAAGAAATTGTCAGGAAAAACCGAATGACGCCGACGTGACCGCGTAATTACGTGCTTCTGAGCGAATACGTATGTATGTTTGCTCTAGAGTTTGGCACGAAAGAGTACAGGTTGCTCTGTTACTAGGGATACCGAAAACTGCTATATAAAGAATAGATATAAAAATTCTAGTTTCCACGGTTTTTCATTTATACAAGGCGGAGTAAGCTTGTGTGAGCCACGTTTGCACCCGTTCACATGTGTAGAAGTTGGACGTTACTTGCTTATCACAAGCGGCATATCCAAAGTCTTTGAACGGAATTTTTGAGACACAGAATTTTGAGTGAGTGCTAGGTGAAGCATGCTTTTTTGGTATTATCGGGTCCGTTAGTTGTAGGTTAACAACTGGTTTGCCAAATGGAACGTTTTGTTCAGGTTTTCATCAGTGTGCTTCGTTTACATTTGCTAAAGCGGTCGTGTTCTAGAAGTAGTCATCATCATCATCAAGCAGCCAGCAGCGCTTGATAATTTTTCTTCGATAATCTTTATGTCAAAAGATGCATACGAGTGGGTTTTATGAAAATCCTCTAAACGATTATAAACACCTGCGCGAGGGTTAACGAAACGTAACGGTAATGGAATAGGAAATGTAGGGCATATAGATAAATAACAAAGTAAGGCTTCGCATATATTTTTGTTGCGTTGCGGAAACATAGATAAAGAGGAGCATTATATACACGAACGTAGTTGGTAGTCAAGTCGCGTTTTATAAAACGTATTTTGAAACAAATTTCATTGAATTGAATTCAATTGAAACAAAACTTTAAATTTTTCTGTTTTTTGATATCATTAATATTGTTCGGAATAAAGTTGCTCTCGTTCAGTAGTCGGTATCACGATATGTTCACTATTTCGTTGAATTCGGCGCTCATGATATTAAAGGAAAATCACGTCTACTAGGATGTTTCCACTCAGGATTGTCACCAACCCTTGAACCTGCATTAAGTATATAAAATGTACGAAAAATGTGTTGTTAAAATCTATGTACGGTTTAAGCCGTTAGGCGGTTTGAATTCAGCATTGGTAAACGTCATCAATTTTAATTTTCCACTATTGAAAGTAAGCAACCATCTCCTACCTGACGTTCTATCGACTATCTGCTGTAACTGTGGACCAAAAGGCATTGTCTACGGCGATCAGTATAGACTGACCAGTACAGTGATTCCTGTTTCGCCGGTATTTTTTAGCCTAATTGTTGTCGTTACTCCTCAACATCTAAACGGTGTCTTCTCGTTCCCGTAATTATACAATAAAGAAACAAGATTTGCTCTCAGGGATAACAATAAAATCAATGCAGCAATAACAAAAGTGTTTAGGCATAATTATCGAAATTGCTTGAATAATAGTTTTCAGCTGAAAAAACCTAAAACTACCTCGATTGAAAGCGATTAGCAGCAGGTGGGCCGGAAAGTCTTTATTGTCCTCTAATTAGTGCGCTTTTTTGGGAAAACATCGGAATAGTGTCTAATATTATTTTCGAATGTGATGCGTGGATAAGTTTCGGGTGACACATTTGGACAATACAAACTAACGGCGATCTACCTTTTTGTCAGTATCTTCCGGCGGGTCACGAAGATTTGGATTCATTGATAGGTACGATGTGTAACGAGTTAATAAATACGATTTCTCATTAGACATCCATGGGACCTTGAAATTGATCTAACTTTAAACTACATTCTTGTAACATAGCGTAAATGGCACAGTATATCTTTATTGTTCAGGATCTTTATTGCACAGTGTATCTACATTATCGCACGTATTCGTTGACTTTATTCTGAATGAAAAGTTTTCGAACTAGTTATCACATCGTGAATATACTTTGAACTAACAGTAGGTTTTTGTGTCTGTGTTGTATTACACAACGTGTACTATAGGCTTTATGATTTACACGTGGACAGTTAACTATACAATATTTTGTAATAAGCACACACACATTACCTAATAAATGACCGTTATAGAGTACTGGTTGCCAGGTCTTGAAACAAAGCTGTAGCAGCAGAATGTCAGTCTACACGCGGTGTCACCTATTTCGATGCATTCGACGTGTATACGACGTCAACTTGTCGGCGAACTTCTATTGTAAAATGCATGCAAACGTGACCTGAGGCTTGATCGGGTGACTTCTTAGGGAGCATCTTAAACAACTCTGCCGAACTACCTAATTGTTATACATTATAAAAATTTTTTTCATCCAGTTTTTCAATTTAGGAATGTTTTCTTCAAATATTTGTACACAATCCCGTGTCAACGTAGACTAATGTATGTGTCACAAACATCTAAGGATATCCTTGCCTTATTTTTAGACAACACTGAAGCCAGATGAGCCTTTAAAGGTAAGATTCGATAATCTAAAGTAAAGCAATACCTAATCATTTTAATAAAGGGGGAGAGATATAGAAATTTTATCGCAAACCGTCTTAAAAAGATTACGGAATTAAAAATATCTACAATAAACAGCACCGGCGTAAGCGAGGCTGTAAAGCTGTGTTTCTAGTCTTATAAGTGTAGTAATACCAGTTATCTAAATCATCTCAGCACCTTTTTGTCACTGCTTATTTGCAAAAAAATGCACTTCAAATGTCATGCGTTCGTAGAGGTGGATTACCACAGTGGTACTTCAAATTATACTTTTCGTCACTTGATTGTGTTATTCTATTTGACATTCCGTACAACTACGGCGTCATGATCTGACCCTTGATTTATAGACCGGATTATGGCTGCACCTATAATGTTATAAGGAGACTACTATCCATATTTATGAAATGATCATATATGATAATGTCAGCTCATATTATTAATAGCATATTGCATAAGCGGTCACGTTTGCTTCTGAAATTCAACTGCCTATTATGTATTATCTGTGCGATACGATGGTGCTGATTTTATTACTTGCTGACTGACCGACAGACAGGCAGATCATCCACGAGATGAGCTACAGGGCCAACCCCAAGGTTACTACCATTGGACTGGTGCCATGAAATCGTTGCGTCACAAATCATTGCGTCTATAGATCGTGGGTATATTGTTGCAGGGAGGGATAACGAGGGGACACGTTTACGCGATTTGTGTTCAGCTTATACGTGAAGACAGTGTACTACCAAAAAGTTATTAAACATCATTGAAAATAAAAAATAAAGGCTCATAGGCAGAAGCATTTTCGACACTAATCGACACTCATTCACGGATTCGCTTCTATTCTATTATTTGTCTTGTAAATTCTTGGACATGAGTGCGTTTTTACTTGTTTGCTCTGCGATATTTTTTGCGACTTGTTTTTGTAATTTATTGAAATCGACTGTACTGCTATTCGTAATTGAAATGTTTCGTTTATTTAAAGTTTATTGATAGAAATATAATTACAAGCGATAAGATTTTGAGCCAACTCATCAAGAATTAGGTATTTCATTTTATTGTAAAGCGCTCGGCAATTCACAATTTCTTGACATATCCGAGAACTGCCTGCGAGAGAATAAGAGAGTACTTCTTGTCAATCAGAACGTCACTGGTGCCAAACAAATGTTGGGGTACTGCACACCTTCTGAAGTCCTGTCTTCAGGGAAAAACTATCAACCGTTCCCACTTGCCATAAAGTGTAATGCCTATGGGTGGGAAAGCGAGCTGTCAGGGAGATATTTTGTCTATATATGTTCTAACTTTCGAATTAGATTCGCGATTGAATTAAAATGCAAGCCTATAATTTTTTGATCGATAGGAATATAATATGCCATAATTAGAAAATGCTTTGAACAAACTTAAATGTAGATCAACGAGATTATTCTTATTTAAAACACCTGTGGCCACATAACAATATTCAGTTGACACGCTTTGTTTAAGAGATGATTTTTCGCTATAAAGAATCTTCCAGCTAAACAATTCTAAGCTTAGGTCAGTATTGCCTCGCAAAAAAACAAGTAGAGAATTTCTCAGACCTGATTTACTGTACACTCATGTGGTCATTTACATTTCAAGAAATTCGATCATCTCTATATAGCGATAATTTTGTCATATTTTCGTGTTAACATCATTCCAGCATTTTGTAGCCTTTCTAAGGTATTCATTATCTCATCTCTAAAAACAAATTGTTCTTAGTTGTGACCTGCGTATTGATTGCTGACTTCGCCTTTAAGGTCTGCCTAGCAGTAATAAATCAGTGGAACGAAATGCAAGGCGAGAACGTCAAAGATGTCACGAAGACTTTTCTAAGCTCTATTTGTGAAAACATTTCTCACTCAAGGCTCACTTGGTCGACGGTTCATTCCGCTCGTTCTCGCAAAGGAAGACTGCGCTTTCTACTAGATAGTGTGTGGTTTAGAACGCTAAGAGGTGACTTCAACGTCACTAGTTAAAGCCTACGCTTAAGTCTTTAATTATATGACAACACCTAGGGGCGCAAAAAGTGTTGTGTTGGGAGCCTAGCCAGATCTCCTTGTACTCAGAGAAGTTGCAACGGTGCGTTTAGGGCGTTGTATGCGTATTTGGGCAGCCGGCTTTAGTAGCTAGGTTCCAATTGAATCGATTGGTGAGAAAAGCGAACTGGGTAGCGCCAAAAAAACGAGAATCAGAATATCCCGGCAACGTCATCTTATTGACTGTGCGACCATAGGCCTAATGATTAACAAATTAATTTTGGCGTAGTAGAATACGTGGGATGTGTCGCTTCGGGCAGTCACACTTCAGTAAGGTAGCATACCGTAAAGGCCAACCTTTCCTGTGCTTTTCTTATCTCTTTATAATGTGTTCGTACATGTAGGAAGTACGTGAAGCAGCACATGATTAGTTCAATGGTTATACAGGTGCAACGTACAAGATATGCTGTATATATATATATATATTGAATCCGTACACGGCAACAACTTTAATCCGAACAGTATTGATGATTTGAATATAAAATCACCAGGTCGATATTAAAAGAATTCTCATTATGCTTATTTTTTAGTTTATTAGATCGTGGATAAATGCAAGTTTCATCGTATAATATGCCTCAAATTAACAAATATTGAATATCTTCTCTCCAATACTGTTTCAGACCTGGTTATGTATATATATATATATAAAACAATGTTTAAATTTTCGACACGTAACTTAGAAAATAATCGGTATAAGGAATTTTATCAATCTTTGAATTCACTTGTCGATTATGGTCGTTTATCGTGAACCCGTTATAGACTTTAAAGAAACATCCCAACAATACTTTGAAGTGTTAGACATGTCTACATCTTTTTTGATTTTTAAGTGTTTAAGTGTTTTTTAGATATCAATCCTTATTTCATCAAACTGCAGCCATTTAATGTTTTAATAGCACATTGAAAAGGCTTCTCGTATTTAACGAATGTTGAGAGAATCTATGAGATACACAAAATACATAGAGAAAATTACAAAAGAGATTTCTCAGACGTTCTTTGCAGCACATGTACACAGCAATGATAAGCCAGTTTACCCACTACGGCTTCAAAATAATGTTCGTCCGATCTTTGAAATGTGTAAAGGTGTGCGCGGGCTGTATCATTAGAAGTTTTCTTTCTTTTTTAATGGTAGCATGTGCTTGAGAGATGTATTCGGAACCACTGATTCAGTAAACTGTCATTCACTTGCGCAAGTCTGTGTTGCAAATTCAAAACCTTTTAGTTTGATTTTTACTTCATTCGTCGCTATCTCCATTAAAATATACTTGTAAACTCTTTTGCTGCGAGCGACGGTAGTAAAGAATATTATGAATACGCTAGAAATTAAGCAATGGACGCGATTTCATTCGTAACTCACGCAAGAGCATTCTTTGATTTACATGGAAGTGTTTATCATGCGGAGTTTGATTTACTGTTGCCGCTGCTGTCGTTGTTGTTGCGAATACTGATGTGGATGTACCTAAGCCCCAATTAAATGTTGTGTGCGGTGAGAAGTGATTTCTTTAATAGTAATTTCAAATGTCACTGTCACAAGCTTATTTTGGCAATAAACGATAATATTTGTAGTAGGGTTGGATCTTTCACATATTTTTAGAAAGACGAATTTCGCATCAAATCGAATTCTTTATATGCTGAAATTTATCAACTAATAAATTAAATAGACGATTTCAAGGCCATTTCGAAACTCATGTCATTTAGTGCACGTGACCATTCCATTGCAGTGCCAGGGCATTCGTGGGTTTGAGAATGAATGGCCAACATCGAAGATTCGCTCAAAATATAGCATTCGTCTGATACGCTTTCACTCAAACAGCAACCATATAAGATGTACTTTGCTTCGCATTACGCAGATTTTGGTACCATTCCCAGTTTGCTAAAATAATTCACCGAATGTTAGTCGACGATGATACCGTAAAGGCACAGTAGTCTCCGACCTGAACTAAACTTACCTTTTTGCCAACTCAATACACCTACAACAGAATACGTAGCCATGTGTTCACTTAAGAATGCTACTATCTCTAGCACCACCTTTTCCCTTTACGAGTCAATTTACCACCTCCCATTGCGATTACAAAAGGGTAGTTGTGACTGCAAGCTTCTTG
Source organism: Tropilaelaps mercedesae (assembly GCA_002081605.1). NCBI lineage: Eukaryota > Metazoa > Arthropoda > Arachnida > Mesostigmata > Laelapidae > Tropilaelaps > Tropilaelaps mercedesae. Next base: position 19,103 of record MNPL01019152.1, read on the forward strand.
ATGTCGCTAACAGTGAGAACTGTCACGTAATAATTTCCACACATGTGGGATAGAATTTTCTTTTTCAAGGACACCGTTTCTTGTTTGAAGTTGTAATCCATCTATGAGCAGTTGTAGGAGCAACATTCTTAGCATTTTAGCTCTTATGGATTACCATCTGATGCTGCATAAGCACTCGGGCAATATCCACAATGATTTCTAATAGTAAATACTGCTAATAGTGTTTTCCCCTTAATTTAAGCCATTTGTCACCAGACAAAACATACATTGAGTAATTATAGCTATTTATGGTTTCAGTTTTCTGGCTATCGACGCCATACACTTTATGCCTCACTATGTAATATATAGATATATATATACATACACATAGTATGCTACATGTAAGTAAAGAATACAATGATACAACTATAAGCGTAAATATAGGGATTTGCTATATTTTCAGTCATATTTTTTAAGTAAACTCAAATTCCACTCATAGATGCGTCCTAGGATAGTTCTCAAGCCGCGGTTTTTGAATTTGCTAAATTTCATGTTCCGAAATATGCTTAATGTGCACTAACCTTATTTTCTCTAGGTAGCTATATATTACAATGCGACAAACTTTTTTCTTGTTAATAAATTCGTATTCTCAGTTTAGATTTTCTCTCTCTAACTTGCGTATTTCTAGCGTGTGTCTTATTCATGAATTTCGCCATTCGGACATGTTAATCGAGGTGTGCAAACATTTTTACACATTATATTGACACCTAATAGCCTAACATTTACACAGTATTATCTCACCCTCGGCTACATCTGTTTACTTGCTTCTTCCACGCGGCGACCCTGGATGTGTCAGTGAAAGCTGTTTCAAGGCCGTGGGCGGACAGGCCTTGGGTTTGTTCTTGCATTATGGAACAGATGTTGTTCACCGCCCTTGTGGCTGATTGAGTAAATTGATAATTTTTAGTTATGAGCAATAATTAAGAAGATAGCAGTAATAATAAGTAATTATAATATTACAGACACGTTGGTAATATGCGAGAAAATTGTGTTTGTGTGAGATACTTTATCTCAATGCACATTTAGGCGGCTGTGTGCCCGTTGATCTGCAATATTTCGTTTGTGGTTATGATGGTGGTATGTCGTGAGTTGTAACATAGCCTTGCACGGGACCGTGGCCGAAGGAAGGCTGCACCTGTCTCTAAATCGATCCATCTCAATGGATAGACTTGTTGCTGTTGCTGCTGCTGTTGTTATATATCCTTACTATTTATCGTATATACCCACAAGATGTCTTACCGATTGCGCACTACTACGTTCTCAATTTCTACGGTCTTGCATTGCCCTTGATTAGATGAATTTGTTATTAGAGTATCATTTGGGTACGGAAATAAGTTGCCGATAACTGTTGGGTATTGAGCTCTGTATGACAAATTATCAAGATTTAAAAAAATGATACAACAAACTAGATACTATATAACACATACGTGTTCATGGCGGAAGTAACCAGAAAACCTATCTTCTACTCGTAATGACATTTAAACTTGAAAAGCATGTCGTCTGTTAAATGGGTTAACTGTGTGTGGTACTTTAAATCCAAGTCTAAATGTAGAGCTTCTTAAAGACATACAAAAATATTCGGCGAACACCACGTCAAATTTATACTAAATTTGTTACCTTATACCGACTCAATGGCTCAGACGTTCTATAATAGAAAATCTGTCAGATGAAATCCTCATCTTTAGATCGCACTAGCAAAGAAATTAAAGCGGATTGCATTTGGCAAACTAATTAAAAAACGCAATTATTTTGAGAAAGTTAGCTTGCTTTGTGTCATAATTACTGTTTGTAACTTTGTCTGTAGTCTAAATAATATGAGCAACTACATCTTAGCTATATGCATGACATACTCAGCAGTTCTTACCTTTGGAAAGTGTAACAGCAGCTGAGTTGGCGATAACGTTCATCACAATAAACATAACTGATGCGATGGGTGTGTCAAAGCTCTCTCAATACAGATGAATACAACTGTAAAAGAATGGGACGGGGAATAAAACTGTTGGATAGTAATTCGTTAAGGCTCGTCCAAAATAATCTTATTTCAGTTAAATGTACCACATTGAGTTACCGAAATCTGCTCAAAAGAAAAGTAGGTAACAGCACAATACATTGCGAATTTTTGAATACTAGACCGTTGGCCATTTATAATATTCTTTTGTCGGTTGTTTGTGTGTAGCCTTTCGTCGTATGCTACGTTTTAAATTCTGTTTACCTGTTTGCATGTTGGTTACTACACGCAGAGTTAGAATGCTGAGCAAATTAACACGAGTTGTAGATGCGCTGCGCTACATGAACTTAGAATAAGAAGCCCATAGTAGATTTTACTTAAATAACACGCCAATTACACTATCTTATGTTAATGAAGATGGTTGCTAATGTGAGAGTGCTAACTGGCGCCGAGCAGTAAAATGGTTCGATGGATAGAAATTATGTCAATTCATTTTTGTTAAATTTTAATTAGATCGATGAAAAACATATTCAGTAAAGAGACAGCTAGTAGACGAAAAAACATGAAGTTAGGCGAAGAAAAGTTAAAATTTTGACTAAGAGATACTGGAGTCATCTCTGCGCAGATACTCCCTGGGAAGACCGAATACTATCCAAATATTAAATAATGCACTGTGTTTCCTATACGAGTTGTGCAGATTCGTATTAAAGGATGATGATGTTGCATTTAAGTAATGGACATTCTCCACCTGTGGCATTCACCTGACGTTTCATAGAATAATTAAATTTGCTTTATTCATACATATCAGTCAAGTTTTCGTTGCTAAATATTATGAAGTACGGATCTTTCTAGATAATTCATAATCGATACAGAAGGAAAGAACAATTATTTATTTGTGGCAGCTATATTTATAACTTATATTTGTCCTCGTCTATTTATTTTGGCTCTATGCATTATTATGAATAGAAACACACTAAGGGCTAAACAACACAGTCCGCCGTCACCAAAATACATTGTTGTTGGTTCGTTCGTCCTTTCTCTTTTTTAATAAGTGTTTTGAACGTTAGCTTTATTTTATCACATTTCCATTATTCTTGCAGCCGAACAATTATTATTTCATATTTTTTTCGGCTAGACTCAGCCATTCAACTTCTTGTTAATGGCGATGGTTCTATTATTTAGCAGGCCACTCGTTGCGGTTAATTTAACGGGAGCGGTTCCATCTATTGACTGTATGATGGCATCCAGAATCCAGCTGGCAGCGTGCGTATTTCTTTGATCGATAGGCACACCAGGTCTAGCCACGTTCTTCGCAATCGATGCGCATATCCAAGGCAGTGAATAAAATAATGTCCGTTCGACTTCTCAGTGGTTTTCTCTTAACGTATTTCTTCGGTCGTAATCACGAGAGTTACTCTCTTCCGCACAAAACAACCCACCAAAAAAAAAGGGTGGCAAAAGATGCATTAGCATGTGATGTGGTGGGGTGATGCCAAAGTCACATTTAATTTCATATCTTAGTTATGATTTCATAAATATCACTGTTGAGTTTACTGTATTTTGCTTTTACATAGAAGATCATTGGTTGGACTCGTCGGGAACAAGAATCAAAAGAAACCTGTTTGAAGCGCATGTGGTAACTGAGCGAATAGAAGTGAGGTTAAAAAAATGTATATATAACTGCTCACTCATTGGTTGCTAAAATTCGAAAACCCCTGTAAATTTAACGAATCTAATAGATTCGTTTTAAATGCTCATTGTGAATTAAGAAGTCGCAAAAAACTCTCACCACTAATGCATCTACATGCACAATTTCTGTCGCAAACTGCTCTAATCAACGAATAAGCAATGGTAGGCTGTGAGACTATTCAAAGAAAATACGTCAGTTTAATTTGCGATAAGCTAAGGGCCTGCCTTGAGGAGCCACGTTAGCCAATCATGTGATAACGAAATATAATTATTATGTACAATTTACCTATTGGGTCTATAGACAATTATAGGAATTGTATTATAATAATAATAATAATAATAATAATAATAATAATAATAATAATAATAATAATAATAATAATAATTTTGAATTTTTTTGCACCTAAGGAATGCAAAGACTAATTAAATTTGGCTTTTACTGATTCAGTTAGCGATGATTGCACCTTATTTAGAAAATAGTGTGTAAATTCTGTTTTATTATCTTTATAATTTGCTGCGGGCGTAAATTGCTGCTGCGGTCTTAATTCTAATTGTTGCCCAGGCCATATAGTCACCCTTAATAGAAATCATCATAATACTATTTTGAGTTGATGTCACTATTGCTCTGTTACATGTATTGCCGTCACGGTTCTCATTTGTCCAGATAAATATAATACCTGCCTGTACCATAATCTTAATGATAATTAAAATTGGAATACTAAAATACGTGCGTGCGCAAAATGTATAAACATCCATTGCGTTTGAGAGCGAAAACGATTAACGTTGAATCAGTGCGGCGTCATGAACCTAAAACAAAAATATGAGTAAATGAATAATTGAGCAAGGCAGAGACACCAATTCAACTTAACATCAATCCTGCACATTTTTCATGTTGAAAACAGGCAAAAGGTTTCTTTCAAAATTTCTTAATACCGGTTTGTTAAAAAGGGATGTTAGCTAATTGGAAATACTCTAATGAGTCATATTTTACTGTGCTAGTTTCCTTTTTAAGTTCTGATCACAAACGATATAAACTTCTAAGATAAACGGAATAACTCTCATGTTAAGTAAAAAGCTTTTCCAGCTCGACGTAGTCGACAAAAGTAAATACTCTTGTTTTTTGCTGATATATGCCGTTGTATTGCTTCTTGTTATGTATTTAATTTCATATATACGAGGTCTACTATCACTAATACATCAAATCTGTATAACATATGTTTCATCGGTCGTATAACCTAATTATACATTTTTTAGAAGGTGATTAAATTCGCTCAAAGTTTTTAAATGAGGTATTTCGATTCCTATACAGCATAGAACTATGTAGATAACAGCAATCTGAAGTAATCTCTTTCTTAACTGCCTCGATCATACATAAGAAGATTTGAAGTTAGTAGTTGTGCTCTATTGTAGAAGCGTACATGACTTGTGACGACAGCATATTGTTCCCACTTGTGCAGGTTAAGATGTCGACATATATAAAACATCCGTTTTGAGAAACCAAAATCATATGCTGGCGTCCATCCAGAACGAGTCTTCCCATTTATGAACTAAATAAACGTCAAGAAATGGTTTCCACTACTTGAAATGTAATCATGCCAATACTGCTATACTATTCATTTTTTTTCAGAAACATGTGCCGTGATGTACAAAACATTTCTGCTTACATTAGATAAGTAAAATCAGAACAGAAACATTATCACATGCTTTCTGATTATGTTTTTGAGAATTATACCGGCGATCGCTTATTTATTTTAATATTCCGCTTATTAATACATAATTCGCAGATAGGGTGATTTCGTATTGTATTATTCTCTCGATTACCATTTAAATTATTTACAAAATGTATTGAAAAATATGCGGTTTTTCTATGCAGAATAATCGCTGTAGCCGTGAATAGAAACAAGCAGTTTTGATTAATATTGACAGGACGTTAACTTACTATAGTCAAAAATTCGTTGATGAGCATATACGAGAGAGGGAACAACTAGAGTTACGGACTTTTCGTTACTACTAATATATACTTCAACTTAAAATGCTGAGCGTGTTACGCGTATAACAGTAAGTTTATAAGATTGGAGCAAGATCCCCAAGACTTCTAAAGCTTCTTACATAGCTTGTACGAAACGAATTGCATCAGAATCGTTTTCATATAAAATCTGTTTTTTACAAAAACAATATATCTCGGTCAGTATGCACTGTCTTCGCCTTTGGGCCTACAATCTTCATTCAGACTGTATGGAAGATGCTTCAAAATACTTTCCCTAACTTCTACATAATAGCTTACAATTTGGTTAACTGATTTTTTAGTGAGAGTGCGTAACCGTATCTGTCTTCATCGTAAGATTTGGTTTAACCATATGGTTTTAGATAGATTTCATAAATTTCCTACTTAAAGATGAAAAATTTAAATCTGCCGTACTTAACATAGAATCCGATACACAGGCCAATGAACATTGTATTTTTTTTATCTTCATGGTAAGAAGACCTCTCTTGGTAGGTCATTGTGCTTGGAATGTATCAAATTTGGATATCTTTTGAAAGAGTTTAGTCTGCTTTTTTACACGAGACCATTACTTTCTAGTTGAAACTTAATATACTTGATTATGGAAAAACATCGTCAAATACCAGTTGGCTTAATTATTGTATATTAACAATACAGAGGTACACATAGTCGACAAATGCAATTATAAATTAATAAAATATCTAAAGAACCAAATACAGCAAAGTATATATATATATATATATATATATATATATATATA
>MNPL01019160.1:11752-27891 GCA_002081605.1 Tropilaelaps mercedesae
TAAAAGGGTTTTTTTTATGTTACGGTGTGCTTGTATTAGTGGATTAATCAATTATAAGAAATGATTATGCCCCAGGTGGAATTCGAACCAAGGACCCTAAAATAGACAAGCCTACGCTATATCTACCCCACCATCGCGGCAAATCATTTTCTCTGCTCAAAGATGTCATTTTGGACATTTCTTGCATGCATTCTACCGGTTGGGTTCGTTAGCTATTCATCGGTATATAAGCTACGAAAAACCAGTACGTCTACGCTTTCCTTGCGAAATCAGCTAAATTCAAGGGTCAAATAGAGGCTACCAATGACTGGTTCGCATACTTGAGCGACGAACATAGTTTGCTGCAACATAGTTATCATATGGATTTCGATTAAAAGATAAAAGATCCATTTGTATGCACCGACATGGTATATAGTTACTGCTGAACATTCTTTGCAAAAACCCAAAGGTGAGCAGTTTTATGAATTGATTTCCATAGAAATCCGTGGCAAATTATCATGGAATTCAGCAGGGATATTGGGACCACAAATTTCCTTAGTCAAGGCGTTCGTAGCTCTGCTAGTCAATGCTCTTGCCATGAACATTAGAGCATTGCGCTCTCCAGCCCTGAATGCATTTAGTGCATACAACCATGTGAAAAATGCCCGCCATAATAGCCTTTATACTTATTGTCTTTTACCGCTTATCATTGATTCGCTATTTTAGTGCCTGACGGTAAACACCAACGCGCGCAGACGCTTCACCACGGGTGACATCCTCAATTTCGCTTCCGTAGACATTCTGCAGCTGTTTCAGTTTACGCAGGTGTGCGGAAACATGGTCGGCATTCCAACCCGTATGCTCATCGGCTTTTGCATTACGTTCAATTTGCTCGGCCCAGCCGTGATCGGGATGTTCTGTGCACTGCTCGTCCTTATGCCGCTCAGTATCTACATTGTTATCAAGCTTGACTGTGTCAACGTAAGTTGCTGTTACCTGTTTCTGATCTGCTTTGAAGATTATGTCCAATTTCCAAGCGAAAATTGTCGTAGATAAGAGGTTGGACTATAATTAAGCCTTGATACCCAGCACCCTATTACGTGTAACATAGTTCGCTCGTGAAGCTAACTTTAAATTTATTTTATATTTTACGTAGATTTTGTTCTTACGAGAACTATTTGGGTTCCGTTAATAAATCTTTGTCCTTGTCCTTTCGGCGGGACTATAGATTTGTGTGAAGATAGAAAAGCACCTCACGGCGGATACTTTTTTTGGCGCAGATGGGACTTTACTTTATGCAGCTTTAAAACTTTGTCTTTTTAACTTCATGTTTATATAATTTTGTCTTCAAAGGCAACAACGGCGTCATACAACTTTCATACAAAAGTTTTCATCCAATCGTTTTGAAGTATATATATAACTATATTGCAGTAGATGTTAATGCATGCATTGGAAATGTAATAAGATTATTTACTTAAAAACGGATCGATTTTATCGGTAGGCTTAATATAGCCATTTTAAACTATTTACATTTGAAATACGGCCTTTTTTTATCGTTTTGTTTGTGATCACTCTACCGTCGCTTTCAGTGTAGATATATGGCTCACAGTGCACTGAACTCACTCCAAAAAAAGCGCGCAAGCCGTGATGGTAGTATTTTGCTCGGGTTTAGTTTTTTGTCCATATTTTTTTTGCTAGTTCTGCAAAAGGATGTGATGAAGCAGTCCCCAGGGCTACCCAGATATTTTTCGCATTTTTGTTTTCTGATAAACGTATGCGTTTCAGTGCTATATTCTTCTGGACGTGCATGTGTATAGTTCTCAGATTTCTCACACACCTGTGTACAGCATTAAAGTACCTTATATTAGCAAGTTCGTGCTTGCCTTTTCGTACCAAAAGTATTCTGAGATGTGGAGTTGGACGAGTGCACATGGAAAATACAAGTGGAGCTTTTAGACTTACTTGCAACATTGATTGTTTTTCATATTAACCCTCTACAGCGTGATTGCATGTTGGAGAAGGATAAACGATTGAATGTAGTCAGCGAAGTTATGGAAGGAATTAAGGTAAGAATAGTCATTGCTAATTCGAATGTATTTCAGTTCACAAATTCTATTCTGCTAATGGACTAAAAGTAAAAAATTCTTCCCTAAAAGACGTTTCGTAAAACTTGAAGCGAAAATACTTAACTCAGTGAGTGAGAATGAAGCCCAAAGCTTGAGTCAATTTTTCACTGAAAAATTGACTCAAGCTTTGGGCTTGATACTAGCAGCCATCCACCTACGTAACCTGAATCGGTTGCGTGATCTGTTCACACACGACCAAACTTTCAGCTGATATGAAATTCTAAAACGCCCTAGAAAATAGATCCACAGGGTTCAGGCAAAGAGAAAATAGGTCTAGCGATTACATACTAAGGCTTCTTGTCACTACTCTTTTCCTTCGGTTCATAGATCATCAAATTATTCGGCTGGGAGATCGCGTTCTCGAAGAAAATCGACGTTTTCAGAGACAGCGAATCGCACATTCTGAAGAAATTCATCATGCTTGAGTTGGTTGGCAATGTCGTGTGGAACAGTAGCCCGTTTCTTGTAAGTATAGGCATCGTGACCTTGATGTCAATAGACTGACAGGCAAAGCTAGCATTGGAAGAATATTTGTAATTTAATGTTCGTTAGTGCCTCGTATGTGCAAGCGATGCTGGCACATGTAAAAGGCGGTAGTGATATATAGTGAGTTATTCTCGATAGGTGAACACTGCTTCAGGGGTAGAGGAAAATGCCGTCTCAGGGCAGCCCTATAACAAACATTAAAAATCCGGTCGGTTCTCCTGAGGGAATTTCTAGAAACCAACGTCAACACGAACAATCCATGCAACCGCATTAGTGCCAGTTCTTAACAACAGTTTTTATGTACGACTTGTTATACTATGTGTACTAATCGGAAAATAAAATCGTGCTGTATTGTGTTCTTGGTGAGCTTCTTGCCCATCTTGTGTCACGCTACTTCGCGTGTCAAACATTCACACCTTTTTTAACAATACGATGCAATGGCTGACGCGGCGCTTAATGACGTGGTCTATTTACATTTTTGTCCACCTGTCTGTAGATCGTTATCGCAACCTTTGGTGTGCTGATGTTCTGGGACGCAAAATATCAACTTACAGCCGATGTGACTTTCGCAATATTGATGCTGGTTGGCACTCTTCGAGCCTACCTTACGCAGCTGCCCACGGTTATCTCCAGGTTCGTTCAAGCAAGAGTTGCTCTAAAGCGAATCGAAAGCTTTCTACACTGCGACGATATGCTTGAGAACGTCGATCATTTGCTCGAAGGTACTAGTCTCTACATTCAGGAGGTTTGCGCAACTTGTTCCTTCCTTGGAACATCACAGCTGGCAGGCGTACTGGTAGAAATATGCTAGCGGTCATTGTGTTAGAATGCTACGGTGTGTTGTCTCATGCGTCCACACAAATTCTGTTGATATCATATATTCGTATGAATTATAGTAAAATAACCGTCCTCGTTATCATTTCTCTAGATGACGGACTCATGATCGACATCCGGAACGCATCTTTCAGCTGGGGAAAATCGATTGTTCTGAAAAACATCAATCTTCAAATTAAGCGAGGAGAGCTAGTTGCCGTCCTGGGTCCTGTGGGATCTGGGAAATCGTCGTTAATGTCAGCCATCCTCGATGAAATGAATGTACATTCAGGCAAGATTGCTGTACGCGACGCCAAAATAGCGTATGTCCCGCAGGAGGCATGGCTGCAGGAGGGCTCAATCAGACAAAACATACTATTTCAGTACGGCCTCGACAAGCGCCGGTATTCGAAGGTGATCACGAAGTGCTGCCTCGAACCCGATTTGAAAATGTTCAAATTAGGCGATAGTAGCGAGGTGGGTGAGCGGGGCATGCTTCTATCAGGCGGTCAAAAACAACGTGTCAGCATCGCGCGTGCTGTCTACAGTCAAGCGGAATTGAATCTATTTGACGATCCATTGAGTGCACTCGACAGCGCGGTGGCAGAGAAAGTCTTTCGAGGGGTCTGTATTTATATAGCTCCATTCGTACATCATTTAACTACGTGACGCTTATGACAAACAGGATTCGGCTTTAACTAAAATACATTGAATTCTTTAGTTTGTTCGGGCACAGCCAAGGTAATATTTTTTTAAAACTAACGTTGACCGTCGGTTTAGCTTTTCCTTTCAATGTAGTGACCGCCGCTTCATCTTCGTCATCTAGGCAACTATGCAGATTAAGTACAGTAAGCATAATTATTGAAATCGTCAATTTTGTTTTTTTTTCGACTGTTGACAAGTTACTACATACAAAACTTGCATAAACAGTTACAACTATATAAACAATTGCACTTTTAGTTCACTAGAGGTATTAATGAAAGACAGTAGAGAGAATTCGTAAAAAATTAGAAACATTGTAAAGGAGTTATCCCCTCATCCAATTAAACTAAACCGCGAAAACTTTGATTTTGCCTGCGCTCCGCACTATGAACAGGCTGCCTATTAAATTAGCAACCACTAATGTCTTGTGCTATTTTGCCTCTGAAAGGTAATTTCAAATAGCGGTATGCTGAAGGGCACAACGCGACTCCTGGCAACGCACAACACCGCCTTACTGCCCTACTGTGATCGCATCATCGTGCTCGAAGCCGGAGCAATTATGCATATCGGCTCATTCGAAGACCTCAAGACGAAACTCGACCTTCGCAAAGTCTGCCGCACTGAAACCACTGAACTGACTGATATACAGTCTACGCGCGTACTCTCCTTCCTCCAGATCGCAGCCTCGGACGCGAAGGCAACAAACACAAGCAACGACAAGCGGCTGCGCGCTGAGGATGCCGCCAACGCAACCGGAATTGTAGGGAACAACAACAGCTGCGTCCTTTAGTTTCTGAGGTATAGTGGCCTCGATCGGATGAAAGTAAGCAGACAAAACGTGTCGGGATGCACTCGCACACTAAACATTTGGCTGGTGCCGGCGCTCCGGTCACAACACTCGAATACGCCACAGTTGATATCGTAATTGGTGGTATTATTGAAGATGCTGGTGATTAACGAACGTAGGGTTTCGAGGGTGTAAACGAGCATGGGCACGTTCCAAACGGTCGTTTGTTGCGACCTAATTGCGACCAAAGTTATTGTTGGAACAAATGCGCAGCGTATGTAGCCATTAAATTAAAAACTGACGAGTTGCGATTGTGCGTTTGTACCAGCTTAAGACATTCAACTCGTTGGTATTGCAGAGGAGCTGGTCAGTGTACCTAAGTCTGGCGAAGTACATTGGGATCCCTACCGTGATCTTCTCTTTGCTAGGTTACGTCGCGTACCGTGGCCTCGACGTAAGTTCCTTCTCAACGTACGTATTAATATACGCAGCGAGTCGTACTAAAGTCCTCAACGTTTTAGATACCATTGGAGAGCGTCAAGAGCATCCTCTGTTGTGTTTTTGAACGTCAGGCAGAGGATTGTCGCAACTTGTATTATTACAACTCTTCTTGCATTTTCAGGTAGGGAGCAATCTATGGATTAGAAAATGGGTCCAAAGGTGCCACGACATCATGACACAGAACTTAACAATCCCTCTTCCCGAGAGAATTAAGCAATACAACAGCTACATGACGACTGGCCTGGGAGTCTACACTTCTATAGGGACTGCTGCGACGATATTTATGTTTTTCGGCTTCTTGCTGCTCTCGCTGGGCTGCCACCGTGCGGCCTTCAACATGCACAATGACATGCTGAAGTCGGTGATGCGTGCGCCCCTGAACTTCTTTGATACCACACCGATTGGTCGAATAATCAATCGCTTCAGCAACGATGTGTCTGTTTTAGATCTCGAAATTCACAGGGCCCTGGATGACTTTATCGCTTACCTCTTTGCCATTTTCGGGTGTTTGCTGCTCGTCATCTACCAAATACCCATCATGGCAATCTTCTTCATTCCGGCTGCAATTGCCTTCATCTTTGTTAGGGTCAGTGGAAGGAATTGACTTGTAAGATTGTTGATAATGGTAATAATGATAGCTTCCTTTACCCCGTTTTCTTTAGGCGAATTTATAACGAGACATTCAACATACAGCCGGAAGAATAGGCTAGTCTAGACAGTGTCAGTTGTGCTTGTATAAGCGTGCTAGGTATCCTCTCCTGATCTTCTTATCAGCTATAAACGAAATAGCCACAAACGAAAATAAAGGTGAAGCAAAAAGTATCTCAGACCAGTGGGAAGTGCCTGTTCCGCAAATATTTCCACCTATACGCATGTCGTACGCTGGAATTTTCTCATCTACGGGAAAAACATAGATGGAGAAGATTGAGCGAAATACTCAATCGAAACTGTAGAACTCCTGTTTCCCCATCATCACAGGCACTTTCCAGAAAATGACGGTCGGGGGTCTTCCTGGAAGAAGGCCAGGCTTACCATCATGCCAAAGCTCGGAAAGCCTCCAGATGACTATGATCACACAGGCTGATTAACACGCTTATAGGCCTATCAAAAGTCGGACAAAAGTCCTCGTGAATCACCGTCTCACATGCGGAATTTGACCAACTGACCCTATATTTGAAAAGCAGCATGATATAAGGACAGACCATTCCCCGAGTATTCCATTCAACTCTTTACCAAATGTTTACAATACGGTACACAGAGTACTATACAAAAGAGGAAACCAGATGTATACAACTTGGAATTTCTTTTGCACAACAAGAGCTCAACAGGAACACTTTTTGTCCAGCGGGCAACAACAAAGATTGAAAGAGCGTTGGAAAACTTTTGGCGCCGACTTTCTCCGATTCGCGGAACAGTCGATTCTAGATGCAGACTGTTAGTGATTGTATTTATCATGTAAAACACAGCCATGAATATTTGTCGTCTTTCTGCTCGTGGGACACACTAGGTCAACAGGAAGGCCTCAGCCGCCTGTAATTTTTCTCCGGGAAGGATTACTTTAATTTGAGGAGGTTTTCGGGTCATCAGTAAGTAGACCGTGTTAGTCTATTCTAGCAACTTCTAGCAAGTCATTATTGAAGCTTTCGTTTTTCTGACCTGTTCTCCGAGTTAGTCTTGCTGTAACAGCCGTCACTTGGCCTGGTTTTTATTGAGACTGGGATTTCTTTCTGTATAAGTAGAAGTCGATTTATTGATAGCATTTGGTTCACATACAGCATGGGTTGTCTTAACCGGTAAAGCAAATTGAGAGTTGAAGTGGTTTTAGCCCGAGCGGGATTTACTTTTTCTCGTTAAATTTACCGTAGTTCATCCCAGTCACCAACAGGCTTATTCACCTGTCTATTCACTATACTGTCTCCCTGTCTACCTACTTTGCCCTCTCGAGGAGTCCTTCCCTCGTTAAAAGCATCATGGTAACCCACGTTCTACTAGTATTTGGTAAAAAAAAAGGGGAATCTGTAAAAAGGGTGTCTATCGACTCCTCTGCTTTTACATCTCAGCTCTGCCTTAATTCCAAAACCTGCAAGTTTGCTTCGACTCCTAAGCTCTACTTTCTCCCGGTGCAGCCCATATCAAGCTCTTGATACGAGGCTGAAGTTCCCAGACGAAAATGGAGGGAATCATTAAAAAACATTACGAAATTTGGTTATCACTCTATACCGCAAGAAACATAATCATCCATCTCGGCAGCCAACACGTAACTAGTATAGTAGTTCGAGTTCGTTTTCGAGACAATTGCGAACTTACGTTCCACTGGGAAGTAATGTCCCCCTGAGGCAAGAGAGGCAAGATAAAAAATAATAGAATAAGAATGCCTTGAGTGGTAAAGATCCGATTTACAGTATCTCTCAACATCCAACATTGGCCCGAATGATGTGCCTCTAATTTCGGCACCTGCTATTAAAATTATAATAAAAAAAATATGTAATCTGCGACATGTGAAGAACTTCATCAAAACCTAATCTCCACGCTGGATGTGAAATCATATTCTTGCAGAGAGTTTTTTTGGAAGCTGCGCGGAAGTCTCGCCGCTTGGCTCTTATAAGCCTTTCGCCGGTCCTAAACGCATTTTCAGAAGCAATGCTCGGGGTATCTATTATCAGAGCGTTTCAAGCACAGGAAATGCTGCTTGATAGAAATCACCTTCGAGTCAACGTCAGTCAAAGTACATTTCTTCACAGTCTCGTTACGATTAGGTGAGTTCAAATTGAAAATTCAATACAATGATAATAACATAGAATACAACTTTATTAGAAGACAAACAAAACGTATGGGGTGATTGTTGTAAAAAATATTAGTAATGATAGCATCCGTGCAAACCCTTAGGCAAAGTAACTGTATCACGAATTTTGTATAAGATAGGTATTTATAGGCATTACTACTTAAATATTACTGCTGTACCAAATTTAGTGTTTTTATTCAATTTAACTTGAATTCAATTAAACTGTCACTTCGTATCAAATCGTATAGATTTTCTTAGACTATGCTTTTGGGGACACTGGGTACAAACCAAGCTCCTTTGTGCAGTATAGTTTCTTCATATCACGAGTCTTTCATATTGATGGACGATCTTAATGGTTATAGTAGCGCCATAAAAGTTGACACTCGACATAATATTGACTATTTGCTTGTGGCCTACTTCTTCCCTCTGCTTGTCTATACGCCGTTACTGTACGTTTCGTAGTCTTGCTGAGAATTCGAATTGAATTGACATAAATAAATTGGCACGTGAAGACTGATAAGTTTGTTAAGCGTAACCATCTTCAGTGGTTCCATAGAGTAACATCGCTAATGTCCGGGCATTTTTATATGTTCCAAAAAACATACTAATTGTGGTCTACCATGACCACTATTGTAATAAAATCACGATTCTTGCTCTCTTCTATCATCGACTTATAGGTGGGCAACTATTCGTATTGACTTCATAAACGCGGTTGTAGTCCTCATCATGTGCCTTCTGCTGGTTTATAACTCGGAAAGCCTTGGACCAGGTCGTGTTGGACTTCTTGTCTCATATACGATGACTGTAAGCGTCTTGTCTGTGATTTTGGAGTATGATGTAGTTAATAGCGTGTTCAAGCAGCAGCCACTGGGGTCGATATTAAAGCTGTTAGCAGTTAGTGCTCTTTGTACACTATCTAGCTTACTAAATGTTTGTTATTTGTTTAGAAAATCTTTAGTTTGCGCGTATTGTCTACATAAAACATAGAATATCGTGGTATATTCACGGTTAATTGTCTGTGTACATTTATGATGTCGAAACAAGCTAATGTAATAGTGTAATACTGCTCTTGATATTTTATCAGGTCACCCGATTCATGTCACGATTTGTTGAGTCCTCCACCGTCCTCGAAGGGAGCGTCGTTTCAGCCGAACGCATAATCGAATATGCAGATCTGGCTTCAGAAGCCTCGTGGACTAAAAACAAAACTGTCTTGCCAGCAGTTTGGCCTAGTGAAGGATTGGTCGAGTTCAAAAACTACTCAACTCGATACGGGTTCGATATTTGTGTTGACTTACTTATTTTCGGCTTACTAGTTTTAATGTCCAGGTGCCTTCAGGCATGACATTGGTTACGAAACTGCATCGAAAGCTCTAACAGCGTTTTAATTATAAACGAGAGTTGCAGATATTCTACTATAACCCTAATTTCAATATAATTGGAATTTCGAAACGTTTATATTATATGGCCTAAAACATTAACAGTAAACAGTCGGTGCAATTGTTTTTACTTTCTGCATATACAGGAACAGCCCGAATTTCTGTTTGAAGGATTTGAACCTGAGGATCCCGCCTGGCCACAAAGTGGGTGTAGTAGGCCGCACGGGCGCGGGCAAGAGCTCTCTGACGCTGGCCCTTTTTCGAATCTTAGAGCCAGTAAAAGGTCAAATACTGATCGATGGCGTTGACACGACATTGCTTGGCTTACATGAGCTCCGGAAGAGACTGACGATAATCCCCCAGGACCCTATCTTGTTTCGTGGTACGCTCCGTTCTAACTTAGACCCCGACGGAGAATTCTCAGAAGAAAACATCGAGAGAGCAGCTCGGGCCGCGCATCTTCGGCATGATCTACATCTCGATACCGAGATCACCGATGGTACTTGGAACATTAAGCATAAATAGAAGGGGTCCAGAAGACCCCTTCTTTTTTTTGCAATTTTTTGGAAATTTTAGCTCATATTTAGTTATGTAATACAAACTTCATCAATTTTGTCATTTCAAATACATGCAGTTAATTGCAGTCACGAATATGCTCTAATTAACTACCATTGCTATGTTCTGTAATCTACTTAGTACACATAAAGATATCCTTCATGGTTTTATCCTCATTAAGTTCGCTACAAGTGTGTGGAATTGTATCAAAAGATGTGGTTTCAAGAAAAAAGGTCTTTTCCAACAACACAAAAGAAGTCCATCTATTTAGTAGCTTCTGACTTGGTAGCGCGGGAGTCCCAACTATATAAAACATAAAAGGCTGTCATTATAGCGCTATCTTCTTACGTTCTGGCATAACAAATCTCTTTCAGCATGTTGATGTCGACGTTGTGCAACTAATTTTTTAAAGAAATAAACTTAAAATTCCGCAAAATAATAAGAAATCGCAACGTCATTTTATACCGATATGGTGTTTGACATTCGATATTTTATAAGGTGCCATGGTGTTTCCCGAAAACCAGATTTTTTTCAAGAGTCTATATATCAATCAAGTCATATTACCTACGAAAAAATAAATGCGAGTAAACACGCCTCACACTCTGTAAAATGCATTGCAGTAAATTTGTTGCGTGTGTATAAAGCGTATATCATTTTGACTGAGTAGTATGTTTTTTGTTTATAATATAAAAAAGGAAACGCATAGCCTTTCCTTCACCTATATATCAACTTTTTGGCGACAATTTGGCAAACAATTTGGCGAAAATGGACTTAAGTCCATTTTCGCCAAATATAGGTTTACCTTGGGCCTTTCCGTATTTATAGGAACCGCTTCAACCGCTTGTTGTTACCGCACGTCTGCTATTCTATAACGTCTATATATATATGTTTAAAATATTATACATAAATAATATTTACCTATCTCTATTTCATAGACAAAAAGAGTGTCCGTAAGGCATCTCCCGTATAACAAATGTTTTTACGAAGCTTTGGTTGCTGCAAACGCCCTACTAAGTGAAAATTATGTGCAGAGCCTCTTTTTTTGAAGGCACAGTTTTAATAGAAATATACCTAGCGACTGTACTGTTTGAAGTCCCGAATCACAGAATATTATAGCTGTACCTCGGAAGCATAACGATTCATTACAGCCACAACGCACTGTTTCAGTGTTTGGTTTTAATGGCACTGTCGCACCATATACCCATATCCATGTCCTAGGGAACGGCTTTGCCTGAGGTACGGCTATTGCATCATTAAAACGAAGTAGTTGCTTGTTGAGAATTACACCCATGGACCGACAGGGCAGTTGGATGGGTTCATTGCACTGCAAATTTCGTCTCATGAGAAGTGATTGAGGAGTTTTAGAAAACAAGGATTTGCTTGATTCATACTTTAGGTGGGGGCAATCTGTCCCTAGGAGAGCGTCAACTGATTTGTCTGGGCCGCGCGCTACTTCGCAAGTCCAAGGTACTCGTCCTCGATGAGGCAACAGCTGCGGTCGACCTTCGTACGGATTTGCTCATACAAACGACCATTCGCGACGTTTTCCGCACGTCAACGGTCATCACTGTGGCCCACAGACTTTTGACCATTCTCGATTATGACATGTCAGTAGCTATCTACATTTAATTTTTTCATGTCAGGATTCATTGAACCAATTTGCCCCGCCTTGACTTCCTGACCAACCATGGTCGAACATATTGGTGGAAATATCAAAGTATCTTGTTGAAAATGTCTCTGTAAGGGGATGGTTGGAAGGCGTTTATTGGGCTGTCACGTCGGACCGGACGTAAAGAGGAGACTCCAGCGATTTGGTGCCTTATACTTTCCAGCCAAACCCAATCTACATAAGTCGTGCAGTCAATGAATTTTTAGATACGAGTAACAATTCGTTTTCAAAAAAGCATGGTAGTGCGGTCTAGTTTCCTTGCGTATGTTAATGTTCCTCACTGCACACCTACGGACCTGCAATTACACGTAAAAAAAATCTGGCGGAAGTATAACTGTAAAATTTGTAGAAATACTCCAGTTTTTGCTCGAATAATAACTCACGATGCTAATAGTGACTCTTATTCGTCGTGTTGTTCCAGGGTAATTGTAATGGCTGCCGGGGAGATTATCGAACGGGGGAAACCGCTCGAGCTTATTGAGGATACCAAAACACAATTCTACAAAATGGCACGCGACGCCAGATTGGTTCCGGAGGATTAACAATATTGGCACGAACAATGTTAGAGGCGCCTGTCTTAACAGGTTCATCGGAACAATTCAGGAACGATTTGACGGCTGCTGTTTGACGGCGAGCTTGTGGGCCTAATAGGATATTCTTTCATTTTTGTGGAAGGCCCGTGTTTTGTGGGTGAACCTTCAAGTAATTTAAATTACATGTATATGGCAGAGTGGTTAAGTGTACACAGCATAAACTAGTGTTACGGTGGTAAATAAACAGTGCGATTTCTTTTATTTTCAAATAAAAAGTTTTTACATTCATTGATTGAAATTGACACCTGAATCGATGTACTCATGCACTCTGCATAACGGCCGATTAGTTTCCTACTCTTGGAAAAATATTAAACAGTACGTTAATAAAAAATTCAGCGCGCAACTTAGATAAGAGTTAAACTGCAGGTCGCCACAGAGACGACAGCTGCTCGGCTGTTCATGTTTTGGTTGATGAATCGGTTTTGTTGATGTTTAATCATAGCAAAGTAAGATGAAAACCGCTTGAAAGCAGTTTTCTCTGTCGAGTGCTGTCACGTAATAGTGAATGTTGCTTTTAGGCCATAGTGTTACTGTATGCCTCTTCAGCTGGTGCCCTGCAGAACGGACAGTGACCATACTGGAGTATGCTCATTTCGAAGTCGTCACTCGAGAACAGCTGATAACAGCCGCGACAATAGCTTATGGGAATATCGGGCATAACATTGAGGAAGTACTGAGATGCAAGGGGTGGTCGCTTCGACACGATAAGCACAGCCCGAGGGTTCAGGGGCTGGCCGCCAGAACGAATCACCCGATACTCGGCGTCACGGTACAGCTTCCCAGCGCTTAACTCCTGCGAAAACTCCTTTTCGCTCAAGGACTTGTTAACCAGTGGCACGACGGGCAAGACCTCGAATGTAATTAGCGAGTAGACGAACGCGTGGCCGCAGGAGGCACATCGGTTGTTCTTACTCAGGGCGGGGTTCATGCTTGTGCACGCATAGCACGGTAGCTCGGTATCTTCCGCATCAGCGAACGCTTTAGACCTGCTAATGATCGAATGGATAGCGACGGACTGTCGCAGCTCCTGGTTGCGTGGAAAGAGTAGCTGCTGCAATTTGTTGTAAACCGAGCGTGCCACCTTGAAGGCACCCATGACGCTACACTGCTTCGTCAGCGCGATAAGAACACCGCTGCGGGACAGGGCACTGGCTTGCACCGCGTCTGACTCCTCATTGATAAGATAGCGTGCGATGCAAAACAACGTATGCGCCGAATGGACGGTAAACGGGTCGACAATATATCGATAGATGAAATTGTACGCGTAGTAGATCGTAGCTAACTTGACCAAGCGCGCGTGCTCAATTTCGTCCGTTCGAGCCTCGGACGTGTAGTGCTGCGCCATCTGGAGGTAATACCAGCTGGCGTCGTTGAAACGCTCTTCATCAATAGCATTCTCCAATAGCTGTTCGAGTACTCCGAATGCATCTTTCGGTCGGCCGGCTTTCTGAAACGCCACTTGCGCTTCGATGAACTGGTCGTTTTCAGCGAACCAGTTTGCCTGTTGTAGATGGACGTCCCTTTCGACGGCGGCACCCTTCCTGGCCGCTATCTCAATTGCCTCCTCCCACATCGCCGTGTCACAGTAAACTTGCAGGAGCAAAGCTTCGTCGTTGATCTGTTCGAAGATTCGAACGCACAGTTCGGCTTGGCCGGTGCTCTTCAGGTATTGCGCACAGAGTAGAAGCTGCTCACGGTCTTTTTCGGGATCGAGCTTCTTGAGATTATTCCACACCAACTCCTGTTGACCGGTTTGAGCAAGAATTCGTATGGCGCTCACTATTTCGCCGGCGGCCAGGAAAAGCTCCACAGCAGTTTTGTTGTCATTAACTTTCTGTGCCCATTGAGCTCTGCGGAGTATGGCGCCTTTGTTTTTTATGCCTCGCGAGCGATCGAGAATGTTGAGATCTGAGGCAAGGCTATCTATGGCTTCCTGCAGCTGCTGAGACCCTTCTAATTTGGCGGCCTCTGGATATTGTTTAAGGAGGCGCGCTAGTATTATGAACTTCCTCATCTCTGGATCGGTCTCATACTCGGCAGCCTTGACAATCAAACAAGCTGAGTACCTCTTCATACGCTGCGCGATTCTGCGAATCAACGGAAGGTCAAAAGAGGCGCAGGCTGTATCAAGCAACGTCATCCAGTCGTACTTCGATGCGCCTAAACAGCAAACTTCATAAGCATTTTCAGAACCTCTCGCCATCGCACAGCTGATTGCTACACCCAACGCCAATCGGAACGTGATCATCGTGTTGTACTGTAGACAGAACGCGTTGTTGCCGCTTAGGCCGACAACGAAGCCTTCAAACGTCAGATTTGCGGCAGAGTTTTCGCTGGTCAAACGAACGCACAGTTTCTGATTACCCGAGAACGCACACAGATCCTCTAACTGGGTGCTACAGGCAACACTGGCGGCGGAGTCCTTCACCTCAACCAAAACTTTTTTGTCAATATCTCTCCTGCTGTACACCTTAAGAATTCCGGTATCATCCACGACAGCGATCTTGCTTCTGTATGCTGAGCAATCCAAGCACCGCACACCGTAGCTCTGCTTCTTCAGCATCTCCAATGCAACCGGGTTATTGAGGTACACCAACGTAACACTTCCGTCTTTGCAGCCAACGAGAAGGCCTTCTCTGGCGCGTGCTCCACCAATGATTTTAATGTACCTAATCGGAGCTGACATTGTCCACTGGCGATCAATGTTGCCGTCAAGGGTCAGCGATTGCAAAGTGCGTTCCTGGCAAAGTACCAGGTTCTCGGAGCAGATGACCAGCAGGCTGCATTCAACCTTCATGTTGAGCTTTTTCTTGACTTTGTAATGCATGGCCTCGGCCTGTTCGTAGATAATGACACGCTCAGCCAGCTGGACCGCAAGGTTGTCCTTATAAATGGCAAGCTTTCGTACGACGTCGCGACATTTGATGCGAACCTTTTCTCCTGTCACCATATGTTGGATAACGACGTGCGTCATATTTTCACGGAAAGCATACCGTTCGCGGTAAAGGCTATGCACGGTAGCTAAGCCCAACTGCACGACGGCAATGGTGCCGTCGTTGCTGCCTAAAAAATACATAATAGGCGAACAATAATTAGTGAGTTACATAATGTTTTGATGTATAAGATTAGCTAGACATGTTTGGCTTAAAGTGTTATCTTTCGTCGTAAAGTAGCGGTACCTAATTTTTTTAAATAAGTTGCCATCAGAGTCGTAAGATGTCATCGGTGCAATATCAAAAAATAGGCTTCGCGCTTAAAAGATTTTCTCGCAACTTGAAATGCCCAACTGTGTACTTTTTGTAAACTGGATCTCACCAATAGCGATATGATAGGTATCCTTATTGGGCGTTACATCGCAGCACCAAAGCCAGCCCTTTTGTTCGCAAAGTGGTCCACCAAGGTGAACTCCTTCCCGGCTGAGAACTGATAGCGCGCTGTTCGACCCGCCTAGCACGATATAGTTGTTGCCAAAGTACTTCATGAATAACGTGTCAAAGCCAAGAGGTCGCTCCTTTGTTACCAGCCTCCCATTAAGTGTGTAAAAAGAAAGAGTTTGACTCCAATCAGCAACAGCGAAATCAAACTCGTCGTCCGCAGGCGGACAGAATGCTACGCCCCAAACCTCACTGGGCCTCTCGATTTTCAAGGTCTCGTCACCAACCCTTGCAAAAAATATGTAAAATTTCCAAAAGATATATCTGGTTACAAACGTTATTGTAAATTAATAAATAGTACTTGACTTATATATATATATATATATATATATA
>MNPL01019171.1:0-26831 GCA_002081605.1 Tropilaelaps mercedesae
ATATATATATATATATATATATATATATATATATTCGACTTACTGAACACGGTTTTGTTGCATCCTCTTGCTACAAGATATCTCAATTCACTGTGTCATACGCACTTATGTTAATCAAAAACAACTTTATTCGTTTTGTTTTATATTTCCTAATTAAGCTCGTCTACACGAATGAGCTCTTCGAGCGTCTTCGGCCGAATACAAAGTTTTCTATTCAGTACCCCGACCTGAAACCGTTCTACCAGGGACTTATCGTCCTTTCACTTCAATTTATACTTGTTTGTTTAGTGTCCCAGTATACCTCTATACACCATGCTAATTCTGTCCTCAATCTAGGATTAAATGAAAGCCTCCCCGGAATCCTCGTTTTAGGCATCGAACCTTCTCTTAAAATCCTATTCAACTCATCAGCGAGGAAAGTACACATTGCCTCAATATTTTTCTCCGTCTTACGCATATACTCTCTTCAGATCTTTTCCGGCAATGCATGGTCTCTTTTGCTGTCATTCTAGTATCTCCTCTTTCACTTTTGAAAATGGGATTCTTGCATAGTCATAAAACTTTACCTCGAATACTTTGGGTAGGATGTCATCCGTCTGTTCTGAACTATATTCGCGGTTCTTGGCAGCTGTTTTCCACTTTCCCCGGGTTATGCACCAACATTTTACTTTCAATACTCCTAGTAAGCTAGCTTTTGATTTTTCTAACAAACCACTTCGTCTGATTCATACCTTTGCTGTAATCCAAACTGTTCGCCAGTCTACTTTATCTACTTTCTTTTTGACCATTGAATGCCTGTTCAAGTCCCTGAAACTATAGGGTTTGTAGTTACTCCCGTTAATGTGTTGTTTCAATGCGTATACCACTATTTTTGTTGTTTTACCATTGTGACTGTATTTTATCATGTTTGTCGTTACTATTATTTTCTTACTTCTTTATAGAAGAAATAAGGTACTTTCTTCTAGCTTTGACTCTTAGCTCTTCGTAACTCTTTTGAAAAATCATGGGCATTAAGTTTAATTACTGCCGCCGCCTTGACGTCATCATTTACGATTGTCAGTTTGTATAGCACCTTATTTCTCTGCTGTGTATTACTTGGCATAGATACTTTGGTTATATTGTTCTATTGCGCTTTATTGATCTGTACGGCAAGTGTCTCTGTTATATACAATGCATCCAACTCAAAAATATTTTCAAAATATGAATTTAGAACTAAATGCCTTTTAGAATTGCCAATTATTACACTTTATGAAACGTTGCTACGGCGTTCTCGTAGGTGGAAGGTGACGAGGATGGAGATAATAGTGACCCTGGTTCAGAAGCAGGGCCTGATGAAGATGAAACAGCCGAGGAAAATTTAACGGATACAGATAGCAGTGGTCAGTAAATGTCTTTGTTTCGTTCCGCTGCACAGGCATAAATCCTTCTCAATTGTAAAAACGAATGTACCGTTTGCTTTAGATAAATTCGAGTTTTACAAAACAATACGGGCCGTTACTGATAAGTCTACCATTTACTAATTTAGACATGAGGTAAAATCTTTAACTGCTACTTTACATAAAATATGAGAGAGCTATTTTTCTTATTAATCGTGCGTAAAAGAGATTTTTCCTAATGATTTCATAGGATTTGTTGTTAAGTTGAAACAGATTATTTAATTGACTGATTATCTTATGAGATGGTAGTTCGTCTCAGCTAAAAGACTTCATTGCAAGCATAGATATCCTCAATGGTCGAGCTCGGTGGTTTGGTGCATCCGCGTCCACCTTACGACGCGTAGGTACACGGGTTTGATTTCCGCTGTTGCACGTTTACACGTATGGGATCCGTCTTACGAGGTAATGCAACAAGCAGTACTGCGGACGTTAAATGTTCGCTGATGTTCAGTCCTGAAATATTTTGATAGTGATTGCCGCGGATTTTCTCTGCTATATCTGTTATTTTCTCCACATATTTTTTGGTTCGCTTAACTATTCCAAAGTTCTGTTCCAAGTTTAATCGACAGGTTAAATGAATGATTGTATTGTTTTGCCAGAAAACGCGAGTGATGGAAATGTCAGCGAAGATGGTGGAGACCGAGTGCTCGGCAGCGGGAAGCACAAGGACAAGAAAGAGAAGAAACGAGACAAAGAAGGAAAACAGATTCATAATATTAAAGAAAACGGTCAACCACAAACAGCGATCGAAAAAGCGAAACTCATCGCTGAGAAAGCGTTTGAGGTAAGTGACGGTGATAGTGGTCAAATAAGTCTGTACATATAAAACCTCAAATAACTTAAAACTATATATAAGAAAATATATAAGCAACAAGCTATGAAAATTCATAGTTTTGTCTCATAAGAATGGATGTGAGGTTAATTATTTCCTGGGTCTTGCTCGCAAAACCTAGGGCTGCAATATCGTAACGCTAGCAAGTAACATAAATTCACGTTTACCAACAGACGAGACAAACCATTGTTTTTAATGAGTATACATTACTACAGCATGCTGAGCATTTATTACGTGCTGATTTATTTCCGTGCGCTCTATTTTAGTTGCCAACGATATTTAATATTTTACCATTTCATTATATTTTGCGAGCAACCATGAAATCCTCTAAAATATTAATTTTTCTATGTGACCTACTGTTTTCAGCTGAATTGTGTTGCTGGAGGAATCATAAAGATACTGGTGTGTAATATTTGCCTTGGAGATCGCTCAGCTGAAAGTGATGAGATTGTCGAGTGCGACAGCTGTGGGGTTACAGTTCATGAAGGCTGCTACGGTGTATCGGACAGCGATTCTGTCTTATCGACAGGAAGTTCCGCGTCTACCGAACCGTGGTTCTGTGACAGCTGCAAAGCCGGTGTACTAGCACCGAACTGTGAGCTCTGCCCTAATCCAGGAGGTAGGCCACAAGGCGTATCAAAGGGGAGTTCTGTGTCGAAGCATTGTACCAATGTCGTTAAAATAAAATTTAATGAAATGGCGTGTCTTTATCAGTCATTGGCACAAATAGGCAGTATAACTATTTCATCGTGCCTAAAATAACCGTAATTAACTGTGGTCATTATAAGCTTGGAGTGTAATTGCCATGTAATAGTCCTTTCGGAGGTTTTGACACGTAATTCATGACGTTAGTTCATGCACTGTAGAACGGTTTCTTATCGCACGCAACATGGTTTCTCTTTATTTTACAATATAGACGCGTTTCAAAGCACCATTTTCTCTAGATATTCAGTAACAGACTAGGGCTATATTTTTTTCAGAACAAGTGGCTTACCTATTTATTGTAGTGAGCCAGTACGAAACTGTTCCTAGAATACAGTTCTTCAATTGCAGGTATTTTTAAGGAGACAGATGCTGGACGTTGGGTGCACCTCGTATGTGCTTTGTATACACCTGGATGTGCGTTCGGCTCCGTCGAGAAGCTGACTCCTGTCACACTTTTTGAGATGCAGTATTCCAAGTGGGGTCAACGCGCATGTCATCTTTGTGAAGATGCAATGATGGCGAGGACAGGCGTTACAATTAGTTGCGATGCTGGGATGTGTCGAATAAGCTTCCATGTCACCTGCGCCCAACGGATGGGTCTTTTATCCGACGCAAATCCCGAATACATTGCCGATCCGTTCTACGCTCATTGCAAGGTTTGTGAAATCAAAGTGACAAATCTTTATTCTCTAAATTCTCTCTCACAACATATCCCGAGACCTAAACATTACGAGTGTCATATAGAGGTTACTAAAGTAAACCTCGAAGCATACTCACCAACATGAATATTGAAAACCGCATGTGAAAGGTTCGGAACAATCCTTCACAACATATTATGGTACATAAACATCGAAAACAACATTCCAAAAATACTTTAATTTAATTAATTAATTAAAAAACTAAGAAATACTTTAAGTATTTCCCACAGCACACACCAAAAAAGAACATTAAAAACCGCATATCGAGGCCATCGAAATATCCCCTCCAGTACATTCCGAAACAAATTGAAAACTGCATATAGAAGACGCTAACATATCTTCTACTGAATGAGCAAATATAGACATCAACCGGAAACCAGACGCAGAACTCACGAAAGTATTTTCAACAGTAAACCTCAAAGCATTAACGAAGTTTTATATATATAGGGTTCAAAGTACACATTTGTTGTGATCCTATGCGTAGACGAGGTTGTACCTCGGACTGTTTCTCTTATTCGTGACGTTCTACCTATCAAAATTTGAGACAATTGGGTTTACTAGCTTTATTAACTTGCGCCTTTCGCTTGTCGATTGAATCGCCACTCTTCCATATTTTTTTGTTCATTGCTTCGGACTAATGCTGTGATAGGTCCATGTGGATAAAAGCAAGATGAAAGCAAAAAAAAAAAATTGGTCGATACTTCAGCATCAAGCAAGGATTCGAAAGGAGAAAGAGCAACGAGAAGAGACCGAAAGACAAGAGCTGTCGAAGGAGAAGGAGCGAGTGCTGCGTAAACTAACATGGCTTAGAGACAGGTGTGCATCAAATCTAACCCAATTAGCTGAAAAATGAAATAAATAGTATTCAAAGAATTAACCAGAAAGCCTGTAATAATTGGATATAGGCGTTCGCTTTCAGACTATGTTCTTAGAATAACACCTCTGAAAAATCAAGTAGATAAAAGACACTCAAGTGTATTCAAATAATTACCCTGAATAGCTGAGCTCAAATTATAATAGGCCCTAATTCATTCAATTCATTTAGCCTGTTCGCAAAGCTGAATCAATTACGGAAACTGAAAAATTTTTCTGAATATTTAATTGTAACAATCGACGCTTCCAGGTATGCAAATAACAAAGCTTCAAAGCCTAAGCCGTGGATACCAACGCAGAAGATGCCTCGTTTGCTGCATTCTTCTTCAACAGCCATTGAAAAATTCAGAAGAAAAGCAGAACTCTATGGACTGTCACATATACTCATTGCTCCACCCGAGGATAAAAGGTATGTGAACGATCAAGTATTAATTGCAAAGTAATGTAAATAGATAAAAAGCTTTGCGTATGACTAAGTCTACATTTGGTCGATACGTAAAACTCTGTACTGTCCCACTGCACTGAGCAAACTTTTTGCAAATACTTTGGTCTAGTACTTATGTTCTTTACCTCAACACATCTTAAACATCATTGACTATAAATCAAGTTGGTTTTAATTATTCGGGAAACTAGTTGGTTCCCTGATGCACAGCAAGCCTGTTTCTATGAAAGCCTTGTCGACGGTGTCATTTTTGTGGCTGCCATTCTCCTATTGCGGTAAATTAAACTTGCCGCGTAAGGTCAGTAACCAGTGTTTTTTAAAAGCCCATAGGTGTATTGCACCTGCCATCGGCGAGTTGTATAGCTTTTATTGCAAGCCTTGAGCTCATGCATACCTATAATATTATTGCCAATTGATGCGCCCTAGCTCGCGACTGGCAGTTCTTCTGGTTACCGGCTGGCGTTTTCGCTGACAATCGCCCGTAGTCTGGCCTGATGTCCTTCGCTTCGAATGTATCGCGCTGCTTGCCATTATTGCTGTTTATTAATTCTTGCACAGCATACAAGTATAAGAAAGCTTAACGATTCATCGTCACATTTTTAGCTGAAAGACAGGCAGCTGCCAACATAACACATGAACATTTTTTAAATTTTACATTTATAATACAAATTGAGCAGCATCGAGATTGGACCAGGCAACAATAGTCAACGTAAGGGGGGAAAAGTAAGGTTGCAGTAGATTTTTGCATAATGAATCTATCTACTTTTTGTTGCAGATGGCACGGACAGCCCGCTTTTTCGGCAGATTTCGTGGCTTATTTTCTAGATCGCCAGAGAAGATTTATCGAACTCGAGAGAAGTCTAGAAAAAAATATAGATGAAAATACAGCACTGAGAAAGCAGCAAGCCCTTATGAATCAACTTTACGAAAAAGTGAGTGAAACAACTAAAAAAAAGTTTTATGAATTTAAAATTTTGAGTTTCCCATTTCTTTTTGAATATTAAACATGGCCATTTCTAAAATGAATTATATTCGGGCATAAATCAGCCCTTACACAAACCTTAATCAAAACCATGGCTGCTACGTTTCGTATTATAGATGTAGGTATAAAAAAACTTACCGATCGGCGTAATAAGACATGTCTGCGGGTGAGTATAAAATCCACTAGTTGTTACTACTTGAACTTAATTACTCGATAATTGTTTTTATATACTCTTATATAATTACTTAATGCCGTTTTTATCTGCTTATTGCATGTAAATGGTGAGTAACAATGCAATATTTTATTATTAGATGCTACTTTTTTCGCATTTGCTCCATTTAACAATACGGTGATTACCCAAATGGCTATGATAAATGGTTACTCAGGTGGCTGCCGCTTGCAAAAAAGAGCGAGAAGACAGCCGTTATATAGCGGCGAAACTGGACGCCCTTTGGTGTCCACTCAAAGAGATTGCAGGACTCCGTTGCGAGCCGCGGATTCTCGAGGAAAAAAGGCAGCGCGATAAAGAAAAGGAGAATGGAAATTCAATCGGAAACGGAGATGAAAAATTGGACAAACGAGAAGACGGTTCTACACATGCTGGAAGTGTATCACCACAAAAGATTCTTAAAACTTGTAAGGTGAGGCGTTCTGTACGAGCGTATCTTAGGGATAAGCCTCTGTTTTTATAATTGTCAGTAAAAATTGGTGCAGAAAGCCGAGCGTTTTAACCGATGCAACCGGGAACAGCTGTTTTTTTTCGGTTTAGGAACACAGACGAAATCTATTTAAATAACATAACACTGGACTAGATTCGCTTTGTTTGTTCCTTTTGCATGCTTCTCTTCCTTTTAAGATCGTATGTTTCACTTTTGTTGTACTTTCTTTGTGCAGGTGTGCGGCTCGTCCGATGAACCACATCAGCAACTGGAGTGTGAGCAGTGCAGGAACTGGTTTCATCTCTTCTGCCTACAGCCCCCCTTAACTCGTTTTCCTAAAAAATCTAAAGGCGTCAATTGGCTCTGTGAGGATTGTCTCGAGGCAAATCGTGTACAGGCCGAGAGTGCCAACACATTGGTGCTCTCAACTTCGCGAAGGTGTGAGCACGCAAAAGGCGTAAAATATATTTGTGCTAGAGAACCATAAGGCAGCAATTGAATGGAAAATATTACCAAATAATGGGCCTTAGAAAATTCCCAATTGAAAAAAACACTTATCAGAAGTGTTGCGTCTTAAAACAGGGACGTTCTGGGCAATGGGTTGGTTCGTATACTTCCGGGGAAATTTATTAGAGCGGATCTTAGGGTTAAATCACATAAACTGCAACATTGTATTGAAAGCTTTTGAAAAATTCCAAATTATTGATTATACAACGAGTTTGCTAGACGCAAGGCTAATTTAATTATTAACGGAGTCGCCTGGAGGCCTTTGGTCTGAAAAAGCAAGTTATTTCCGGCCACATTATATACGGGGATCCAAACAGCCTTTCATTATAATACAAAACCCTTAAAGACCTCAATTATGTACCTTTGATTGCAGGTCCAGAGGTCAGTCTTCACGGTTGGCTCGTGAGACGAACATCGATGTTGCCGGCGAGGAGACTGGCTCTAGATCGGTGCGCGGTCGACCGACTGGGAAGAAACGCGGACGCAAACCAGGCAGCAAAAATAAAGACAAAGCCGTCAAGGAGAAAGAAGCAGCACCGGCCCCTGCTGCTGTTGTGGCAGGCGGTTACAATGGCAAGGACAAGGAAATGCCTGTAAAAACTAAGGGACCAGCTGACGAGGAACCGATCGTGATAAAAGATAACAACGAGGCGTTAAAAGAAAAGGATGCGGTTATTAAGAATAAAGATAGGGAAATCTCGAGTACTAAAGAGAGTGATGCGGATACTGAAGACGACTTGAATAATCTGGGATTGGACGAAGAGGAAGATGAGCCGTCGCCAGAGAAAAAACAGCCTGCGAGGGGTGTTCGAAAGAAACGAAAAACCCCAGCAATAAAGGGCTCAGGCGGTAAGAGGAAGCGGATTTCGACTAAGGACAAGGAAACTCCAAAGGAAGAAGGCGAACAGGACGCAGATGGTGAACATGATGAAGATATGGATATCGACAACGTCAAGGAGGAGGATGACGCGACAAAGTTGACTAAAAAAGACAAAAATGATCACGGTCTTGGTAAAGAAGTTAGCATTTCTAAACGAGAACGAGATAATGTTGGTGGCCGGGATAAACAGCACCAATATGCTGATCACGCGGACGAAAATAAAAAAAAAGAAGATAAGAAATCGCCTCCCATTAAAGAAGTGGATAAAACTGATGAAAAAACTGTCTGTAAAGTGGGTGAATATGAAAAGGATGCCAGTGTCCAGGAGTCTTTTGGCAGTTCAGGTTGTGGAAATGGAGGAAGAGCTTTAGCTGGCAAGAATTCTAGTGCCAATAAAGACTGTAAAGAGGGAAGGGAGACGTTTATTAAGGATGCAGAAGCAAAACCTGCTGGAGCAAGCCGCAAAGAACGTGAAAGCACGGTCATTATCGGTGATGGTCGAAAGCATTGTGTTAAATGTGAACACACGGAAAACACAAATCAAATCGTCATGTGAGTAGAGTTGTGCGACTTCTCAGAATGACCAGTATGTTTTACCTCTCAGGTGTTCTACTGAGTTTCCATATCTCTCAATCGGTCAAACCTCTACTTTCTATTTGTGTAAATAACTATGTTTCACACGTTTCGATATGCAATATGATACAGATGGATAGTAATAGCTAGAGAAAAACCTACAAGCATTTATCTACAAATGTGTTTGCCCGTTTTGTAATCGTTACTAAATAGCTTTTTTGAAATTTTATAGTATAAGTTGCTTTCTCTGAGTTGTTGGACAACATGGGCATTATTAAATGGGTAATGCTTACACTTACCTATCAACATAGCATTGGTTTATTTTAGTAAAACCAATAATTTACGTGCAATTCGAATTCCGCTTAGATACTGTGCACATCTCAAAATAGCAAAACTTCAGTAAAATTCATACTCTTTCGTTTCTCTTTAATTTCATACGCAGTTGCGACGAGTGCGGATCGGGCGTACATTGGGCTTGCCTCGATCCACCGTCGAAAAAAAATCCGAAGCCACGTGGGTACACATGGAACTGTGATGAATGCGAAGCTAAGCTAGAAACATTGGAAAGCAATGCAACCGATAATACAACTCAAGCTATAAATTGCAAAGAAAAAGCAAAAACAAGTTCAAGCAAACAAGAGATCGAAATAACGACCTCAGCTAGTACAGAAACCAAATGATTTCTATAGATAGTAGATTGTTTCTTATTGCTGGCGTTTGCCAAGAAATCAATATCGGCCACTTAGTTACAAATTTCATATACTTCATATGAGATACTGAAAATATAGTGAACAGGGTTGGCCTGATATATATGCGCTCAAAATCTAGCACATAATGGGGAGAGCATAGGCATACGGAATTAATGAGAAGCCTAAATCGAACAAGAGTAGCATTATTACGTTAGTTTTTCTGTTTGATTTATCTTCCATTTTTGCAATTTTCAGAGATTGCCAATCTACCTTGTAGCTTAAATGGCACGTGCCCTAAAGTCTTCTGGCTTGCGTATCGTCTTAACTTCCAAGGCACGAGACTTTAATCGTGTAAATCAGTAGACGTATATTTCTTACCCTTCAAGTGAGATGCCACGTAGTCATTTAAAAACAACAGGTTATTTCTTCCACAAATGAGAAACACCGGGAAACGGCTTTATTTTTGTCAAACAATAACCATACTATATATGTCGGTATACGAACACTTAAATAACCGAAAGTCCGTCAACCGACAGATTTTCAATAGTACTGGATGGGACTTTTAAACAAGTTGTTAAGAACTCCTCATTTGTATTACGAATATCTAACAAATATGGGTGGTAACAAAATACTATGTCAAGTTCTTCCAGTACTCCTTTGTATTAGTTTTTTTCGCATAAATATTTGTGACGACTGAAGGGCATACATTTGAATTACGCTAAACAAAATACATAGCATTAACTACATGGACGACATGGACACTACTACCCATTATTCATCATTTTAGTGATGTGCATATTATAAGGGCCAGTAATTGTATCAACTAAAGACGTTCCTCTAGCCTCTTTATTGTCGCATATCAGGGTTATATCCCTCGCTATATAGTCCATTTGGTGGATTACGCTAATATGATGTATACATGGAAAGAATCAAATGTCGACCTTAAAACTCGAAATTTTATTGTTGTTTTAATGAAATTACTTTTGCGTTTGTGTATTAGGATTTGTGCAAACGGATTTTTGCTAATGATATTTTTATGATCAAAGAATAGATAAAATGATAGTAATCCCTTTAGATATAATTATTCATCTCTTCAGCCTAATAACCACAAATAATTAAATTATTAACACATTAGTTTGTCTGGAAAAATGAACTTACTCAACTCGAAAAATGCGTAAAATCACTTTATTATTAAATAGCATGCAATAGACGACCTCTTTGAAGGAAGAAAGCAGGTATGTACTAATTTGCTTGTTCCATTAGCTTTAGAGCAATGCATTTATGGTAAGATATTATATGTATTTCGAATGTCTCCAAGAAAGCGTTCCGTATGATTAAGACTGTGCGACTTCTATGTTGAAGAAATATAAATTTTACATATAAATTGTGTCAATCCTTATGTTGCCTTCTGGCTTAAAGTTTATGAGGAATTCAATTATTGAATTTCCTCTTATCTGTTTCATAAAAATTACTCTTTTAAAAAATTTAATATAGTCCTTTTCCAATCGCGCATGAATATTGTGGTGTGATACAAAGTATTCAACCTTAATTTGAATGTAAATGGAAGCATTTTCATGTATTAATCTCTACGACTGCCTTTCTTTTCCATATTTAAATAGTATCAATGGCCTCTGCGTCGGTGTTATTTTTAATTAAGACGATTAAAATAACTCTGGTGATTGTGTTTGAAGGCAGTTCTACAAACTATCAATAAGCATTTTGTGCACAATGATCAGATTTGTAGTAGGTCGTATGCGATCTCTTTAAAAAACTAGAACCCCTTCTCTGGGTAAACTGAAACGCCCATTTGCTCAATTGCTAGATCAATAAATGGCTAGAAGCAGGCCATGCGTACAAATTAGGCAAAAGGAGCACTAACACGATAGTGCAAACAGGGAAATTGCTAAATTAATGCCCCGAAACGAAATTACAAGGGCTTTTTAAATGCTTTTGTCGTTCAATTGCTCGCTACCCGAGTGTTCTTGAGTGCCGCTACTATTAATGTTTTTACGTGCTAAACAGCATAAAATCATGGCTGCCTAAAGCTGTTGTCCACTTCATCATACTTGCATTGGATAGAACTTACTCTCTGGGCCTAGTTTAAAATAGTAGCTTTTTAAATATGGTAATGATGAGAAAAGTAGTTGCAGAAAAGTAGGAAAAGCATTTTGAGAAGGACAAAATAATATCCCTTCGGGACGTTGATGACGATATTATATGAATGAACAGAAATCAATCGAACTAGGTACTCAGACTCCATCGCTATCGAACATACACGTGTATGATTCGTGCTATAAAGAGCACTGCTAATTAATCATATACAATTTCAATAAATCAGGTACTTCTTACATATGCACATATTGTAAAGAGTACTGCCACTTTAAAACGGAATATTAATTAAATATCAATGTTAACACGAAAAGTATTCGCGAATACGCGAAATGATGTACATTTTTTGTGTAGTGATGACATTTTTTGTGTAGTTACATTTAATGTAGTTGGGCAAGCTCTGATCGCCTCGCGTACACAGTCTTTGTCTGAAGAGTAAAAATGGTATTGTATTGAGTTCTAGTAAAATATATAAGTCCATTGAATAAGCAATTTATGATTTATAAAGAAAACAAGAAGAGAATATCAAATGATAATAATGCTGTACACATGAATAATAATAATGATCATCATATTAAACTATGCTTAATATTTCGACTCCTCAGGAAGATATCAAATAAAGTCATCCAAATAAGTCCTCTATCTGTGCGTTTACTGACAAATCCAAGTTCATCGGACAGACTGTAAAGCAAATTACCAAACAAGAAAATCATTGTGTTTATGTTCCGTCCATACTTGTGATATATTATTTCGACGATCCATCATTTACGTTAGGCCCTCAAGCAGCAAGTTAGCAACTCAAGAGCTGCTTTCGCACTACTTTGACATCCGAAGCACACGAACAGGATTCGAGCGGGATTTGATCTTCATTGTTGTCTAGGGTTAATTTGTGGCGATGGTCTGGGCGGCTTAGTATTTGTTTGTCAGTCGAGCTCGGTGGCTTAGCGCATTAGCGTGCGGATTGTGATTTTAGCAGACACGTAGAGGCACGGGTTCGATCCCCGCCGTTGCACATTTATATTTATGGGGTGCGTGTTACGAAGTAATGCAGAAAACGCTATCGTGGACGGTAAATGTTGGCTGACGTTATCCCTAAAAAGATAATATTTGTATGTCAGCGCTGTAGCTGTCAGCGCAACTAGCTAACTAAGAGTGCCCTAAATTGATTGGTTTCAGCCCTAGCTTTATAATTCGAAAAACATTACAATACCATCCACACTGCAACACGTTTTAAATATCCTTGAAAGTCTTTTTACATTCAAGTCAAGCTATGGTTAATGAAACCAGAAAAATAACACTTCCATCTTCAAAAAAATACAAAATAAAATAAAGAGATCAGAATGGCAAGTTTGACAAGAATTTATTTTAGAGAAGTTCACTTATCGTGTATGCCACATCTCTTGTGCAAACTGTACGTAACGCATGTGTAAAAATTAATGCTTATCTTAAAATATAGAACTAGCTGTATTCGAAAGCTGAAGTTACTTTTAGGCACAGCAAGTAACCGTGTCAGAACAGACCCCTTTCGGCTTCTAATATTGTTTGCCGTAACGTCTTGGTAAACTCTTGATAGGGCTTATCATAACTACCTCGTTGTTCATTGCGAATACATCAGGCCCCAAATAAAAAAATCCCAACCGTTTTTCCCGTCAAAACCAGTAAAACAAATTAAAATATTTTATTGCATATATATCATGCTTAGGTTCCCCGGGAACTCGGTATAATATGTCACTGGTAAAATTATTGACGGCAGGTTTTAAACGACGCGAACTAGGACAAAACTGAAAGTTGTTTAAACGCTGGATTCTTCGCCTTATGAACGTTAAGCCAATTCAAGCGGCTAGTACAACATCCGAAATGAGGCACTTATTATTGCAATTTGAAAACAAGTACATGAAACTGCCAGAGACGGAGTTATTCTTCCCAATTACAAATAACCATATGGTCGATACAGTAGCCGAAGGCAAACTGGTCAGAAGTTTCAAGAAGAGACGAGCTCTGAAAACACTGAACCAGAAGCGACTAACAGATAAACATTTGTATCACCTACAATGATAAATGACAGCATTTTACTTATAGGACGGACATCATCTAGCATGTCGAGAAGTGTGTCCCTATGCCAGAAATAAGTTAAAAATAATCCAACGAGACAACCAAACTGTTTGTACACTAACGTCTCGCTACTTCTTGCCTTTACCACCAAAAATTTTTGGCAGATTTTCAGATCGCTAAAATTATGCAGATTTTCCTGCTCGTACACACTATGTTTACCCTGAGTAAGAACATATAGGGCAATTGAAGACAATAAGAAGACCCTCGTCCTTTATATATATAAAGGAGAAGGGAGAGAGAGAGAGGCTTGGCATACTATATTTTGAATATTCAAAACGAATCTACAGAAGGATACAAAAAGGATACAAAGCAGTTAACATTTTGATTCTAACGGTATTTGATTTGAAACTTTTACTTGTTTTTAAAATATAGATCTAATTATAGTCTAGTCGCAGTTATCTTTTTATTATTATAAATCAATGAATAGGTCGTGAACTATGGGATTTTAACGTACTATAAAAAAAACTATGCGATGCAGTGCAACAGAGTAAACTGTAAAAAAATACTGGCGGTTTGTTCAAATTGTTAGGTGGATGAAGACAGATTATTCTTGGAACAGGATATCACTAGGTTTTGAAGCGGTATTTCATTAAAAATTGGAAGTAAATCTTCAAAATTCGATATGTTGAGGCAGTTTTCTACTCTGCTTTGGAAGAACTAAAAGCTGCAATGAATGAACATTGAAAATGATAATCTATTTGTTTCTGAGACGTTAAGAGTCCCACAGAGGTCGGTCATTAACCAAAGAACCAATAAAAAGATAAAAAAAAATAATGCAAAACGAGCCTGTTCATCACCAGAATACGTGAATTTTTTATGTACGTGGCATATCATAATTAACACTACACCCTGTATAATCGTACCATCGTACATTATCTGACCAGCTCATATATTGACAAAGCGGTTTGTATATTAATAAACATGAATTACTTCACGTTTTTGATGAAAGCAATTGCTATAGCGATTGGTTCTTATCAAAAATCGCAAGCTCAATACTTGGTGGGCAATTGGTCTTTGGCTCAACTTTGTTCCCTTTTCTTCCAAATGTATGTTCTTGTGTTGTGAGTCATTTTTATGGGTTAAAGAGAGCCTTTCGTGATTTATCAACACAGACGTCATCCTGTAAAAGGAATGGTCGATAACGAAATTAGGATACGTAACTAGGGTGCTATTTGTACAGCCCTATAGAACCCTCAAGGCACTAGTGAAGGAAAAGGAAATCTAGAACGTGCTAAAAATCGTTGTTTGAAGTGTTTAGTCAATAATTATAATATCTCAAAAATTGAGTTTTCGTTGGAATAATCGAAGAAAAACGTGGCTTGTTTGTTTCTTTACGTCGGAAATGGTATAACCTAATTGTTATTCAAGCAAACTTAAATTTTTACGCAATTTTAATGCTGCCAAAATAGCCTAGCTGGACTGATGATTATTTCACCTTTCCAGGTGGAGACACTGTTAAAGACATGTGAACAGAGGTGAATCGCTTAAAAGCGTTATACGCAAGTTCTTGAAGGTACGAATTCTGGAAGGTACTGTTTGTTCTTCATAACGTGTTTATCTTCATTACCTGCATTTACATAAATGCATAGCGAGCATTGCAAGTGTTGCTTTTTTATAGCTGTATTATAGCTGTATGCAGAGCTGCAGCAAAGTACATAAAAAACAGGTCGTGGTTTAGTGACTTGTAGCGAAAAGCTACACTCGGCGAGAAGGAAAAGGAATTAAGGTAGCTATATCGGAGCTGGTAGTAATAAGAACCGTGGAAATTGTTGTAGAGGTTGAGCAATCGGTGATGGCGGGAAAGATCGCAGAGCAGGCCAGATGATGGCTGCCGTCTGTTAGGGAAAGGGTAAGACAATGCAAGCTTTTCCGCTAGCGAGAAGATTTGTTAAAGGAATACGGTATTGTTTCCTCTGCACCACGCGCGGGACTAAAATCATTTAACAGGCATATAATTTGATATATGGTCTTGAAAGACCTGAAGAAAGAAAGAAAGAGTTGGTGCCCTTCTAACTAGGCTATCGGCAATAAGAGGTCCAGTCTATTTAGTATTCATTAATGAATGCGCTTGGACATCCTGCTGACTAACCCAGGTTATTGCGGGCTACCGCAGGTCACGTCGATTTGGTGTTGTTATTGGCAGTGATAGTGATAACAATTGTAGCGCTTCGTGATTTACAGTGTTTTACGTTTATATATATGGCTTACATATACGGCTTAATTAGTACCTAACTAGTTTCTAAGAACCATTTAGCTGCCTATGTGTTCAGATGAGGCTTCGAGAGTCAACAATAAAACCATCTCAACGACGTAGCTGAAGTGTGTTTTATTCTTTGTCTTCATCACAGAAGTGAGTAGTTGAAGTGCGCCCAGAGGAGAAGGCACGCAGAAATGCTTTGAGCCGACATTCGACCTTTCCGTCATCATTACCGCTAATGATTTCATCGGAGCTTGCTACAAACCGTACCCTCGTAATTCAACTGCTACTCTGCTGTGCATTTCACGGTAGGTACAAGACACGGTTCATATTGTTTGCACATTCTTTCAAGTGAAATGCGTCTCATTTGTAAACCGTACCTCTTATAAAACATCATGCAAAACACAGCGGGTGATCTTTTGAAATGTAACAACCGTTTGCGGAGAAGCGCAATAATTCTAAACGCTACATGGCATTGGTAATAAACGTCTGTGGAATAATAATTGAAGATAATGTTCTATCCAGGTTCACCATTACTGTAACTTACGGTTGAGATCCAATCAGTACATTCTACGCAACACTGTGTAAATCAATATATTTTTCCAGATGTGTAAACCTTGGTCTTGGACGTTCGGATTTAGCTCACCGAACTTTCTTTTGCTGATGCCTGTATAAACATACATCTGATTCGGTATTTTACCTTGTTTCTTACCGTACTCCATATTTCTCTTTAATGCTACTATTATGAACTATCGTACTTTTATATAATTTTTCCGTAATCTTTTATAGCCAGTTTTTGAGTGGCTTCTCTTGTCGTTGCTTCTGCTTGCTGCCATACTTTAGTATCGCAATATTTATAATAATTTCTATATAATTTCTTTTTAAATTCCACTCGCATATCACGCTTTCTTCTGACGTTCATCCTTTATTTTGTTTCGAATATTTTAATTCTTCGTTAACCCGTTGTTATCCTTAATTAATTTGCTTTACACTTTTTTAACACACAACCCAACCGCTTAGCGTGTTACTCTTTGGTGGTCTAAAAATTATTGTTAAACTAACTTGCATTTAAACTACACATTTCCCTTTTTACCAATATTTACGCCTGTTTTTTAATAAAATTCTCTAAAATTATTTTCTCTTGTAGGCTTTGCATTTAATATAGTTGTGGATGTACGCGTAGTTGCTTTACAGCTATCTACCTTGGTTATGTCTATTTATGTGTCTCCAACCGTGGCTTTTGTGCAAATGTCTGTTACCTAAAAAGGCACAGCGTTGATTTTGTAGTCCTTTTTGGCCTAAATCACTGACGTCGTATCGGGAAGCAGCGATTTTGCTTGAACTGATAACGTACACTGAAAATTCTATCTTGTTTTTGTTAAATTAAGCCTCATCTTCCTTCAGTCCTATGTGTAAAAAGATACACGGGGTTCAAATTTTTTGCGTCTGTAAAAACTGGTGGCACATTTCACAATTAAGTTAATTAATGGTTTAGCCGTAGAACATGCTATTCTCTGACTTTTTGAAAGGCTTTTTCCGTCGCAATTAAGGCCTTTGGTAAGTCTGTTAGGAATTAAAACGTTCAAGTCTAAATTTAGTTTCATTTGACTTCAGAAAACAAAACAACAGTTTGTTCAATTCAAGTTTGAGGGGGTTCAACAAAATAATGAAAATAGAAAATACTAGCTTTTTCAAACGATTCGGTATATAACATAACTTGTAATTTTTACTTCGTGAAATCTTAGTTTGCGTATACTAAAATACGTGAAAATGTCGGTTGGCTTAGCTGCGGAATATAGGAACTGCACAGTACAATGCGCACATGCCCGTAAAAATGGCGATAGTTTTGGTCAGATTAGTCAGGTTTAAGAGGAAAGGGTCATGAAAGTTTGGCGACCATGTTGTTTTGGATGTGTAGTGGGGGATTGTGTTGTAATGAAATTGTTACACCGACCACTGGACACATAGTGCACCAGATATCGGCACATATGTATATCACTTTGTCAAAACTATGGGTTGCGGTGCAAATTACTTCTAAAGGCAAAATAAAGATGTACCTCTTGATACTTGCTCTCAGTATGTAATATGAACTTATCGTCAGTATTGGCCTTAAATATTCCGGGCAATGCGCTGAAGACATCGGTGTTTGAGATAGTTACCACTATTCATTTCTCCTGATATGCAATATCTGAAATAAGTTAATCTAAGCACGTGTAAACGAAAAATATGAACAAATAGTTTCCGAAAGGAAGGAACAAATAAAAATGTCTTTGGTAGACAAGAACCCTTAAATGGTGCTTCTCCTTAAATTTAAGGTGCAGATTGCAGTGGGGCACATTTATTGGCAGCGTGGCCAATAGCGCCACTGTTTGAAGCCGACCTCGGGTCTTGCTTTACATTAAGGTGCAATATTTCGATTCCAGTGAAGACGTTCAAAGGAACGATTGCTTCATCAAGCTCATCCTACAACACTAAGAAAGGACTCGCATCTCAGAACATTCTCTGGAAAAGGTACCTGCCTATTACGTACAGACATTAAGATACTAGTTGTGACACTTATTTGTAAAAACAACCAATTTAAATTTTGGGCGAATTTACGTAGATGTGAGTTTCATTGGAATTCAAAAATGTTAAAATAATCTTGTCAAGTAAAATTAATACTTATTCTTAAACTCGTAATTTCGCGCTGCTAAGTTCCTGCAAACAAATTAGAATGAAGATATTATATTCAGGATGAATTATGAACAACTTCTGACAATTGTTGCATAATTCTCTGTATTTATCCACTGAGCTTTTATGTAGGACTGGTCGAGATGGAATATAAGTATATAAATTATTAGGAGTAACGCGATTTAATTATAATACGGTGATAATAATAAAAAACACGGCGACGTATGCTATTATTTACAAATATGATGTATGTATTATTACATTTTGCACCATTTTACTTGCGAATTTTTTAGCTGGGGTAACCTCGTTTCGCGGAAAAGGGCTCCTATGCGATGTTGGAAGGCGGTTGGGTAACGCTCGACTGATAATCGCATCACGAACATAGTCGCTCGGTGGAATCAAGGTGTCCAGAAGGTTTTTTTTAGAGGCTCAATGTTGCTCATAACATAAATAGTAAACGTATTGCGGATATCGGAGTCATATCACATTTACTTGTTTTGCCAGTGAGTGAAGCGACCGTGATTTAATATGATAGTTGACAAACAAAATAATGTCTTTATAGCATTCATCCGCTAATCCTACTTTTACGCATGCTCCGTTGAGAATACTCAAAAAATGAGACTAATAAATTATCTGCGGTGTTAATTGATTCTTCTCTGAAATAATTTTTTATTTGGAGAGAAGACTATCTTTTGGTAAGCCACATATTACCTGCTATAAAGTTATCAAAAATCTACCCATGAGCGTTACTCGTAGCTTTTGTAGGACCTTATGAAAAAATCGAAGTAATTCCATACATATGAAATGTATAACTAAACTTTTCTCATTTTATGTTTAGTTGATAACTCAAGGATTGCGAAATAATTTATAATTAGCGAAAATAATTTACATACCTCAGCTCAGTCTTCCGACGTAACCAATCCTGATGGTCAAAACAGTGCATTTCTACAGCGAAAGTATATCGTGCTAGCAAACGCGATGTCAGAGATCGCATGGTACACCACTTCATGTATCACTCATCATAACGCATTGCCGGTCCTATTAACTTACAGGTCCTTGAATAAGCCACTCGACTTGATATTATCTAGGAGACATTTATAATATTGTAACTCTATGAAATCTTTTCGGAATTTTCGTCTGAGCGCATAGAAATGATAAAATCTTCGGTGTGGAGTTCCATACATATTTCAGTATTTTACTATATACACAAGAAGGATCAGATGCCACAAATATATCGGATTCAGAAAGACTTATGAAGCAGTTCTCAGCTTATGGAACTAATATAAAGTAACATATAATATAGGTTTGGCTTAAGGAACTCCAGAACAATCAACACACTAAATCCGCGGGTATCCGTGGTAAACGCGCTATGAACAAGTCCTCCTATATCACAGATGCGATATTACAGTTCAAATAGAGCTAATTGCAAGGTCTACTTCTGCTCGATCTCCGAACATGGACCGTCGACCGTCTACTTTAATCTAGCATATACAGGTATGCGTACACGAATGAAATTTCGGTCATTTAAAATACAAACACCGCTTAATTTACAATTTTTTCCGTTGCGTGTTACGATCAGCAGCTAATAGCGTATTCAGAAACAACTTGGCATTTCTATATGCAACAACTTACACTGACGACGCCAAGCTACGACGAGAAGATGCAGGAAATTACACATGTCAACCATTTACTACGGACTCTGAAAGCGGGGGTAACAATCCTCAGAGTCTCACCATATCCGCACGACATGTAGTACGCAGTACGTTAATCACATGGAATACTGGTCTTATATATTGTTTCTAAGGTTCACAAGTGACATTTAGAAGAGCCTTCCTTATCATTTTTCAAATTTTTTTTACCGTCCCTTGTTTATACATTTTATAGAAATATTGTGTGCCATGCTAAATGACAAGTGTATAATCTGATTTTACCGATTAAAGGTACGCTACCATATTCTCTCCTAACCTTATACTTTGGCGGTTACACTATACATGACTAATTTAAGCAGTAACTACAATTGGACATCGGTTAAAAAATTGAAGAGCTGTATATATATATTTTTTCTTCACTAATGTAATACATGTTATCCTCTGAAACAGCTATTATTTCTGTAAAGTAATTGAAAGGTACAATAAAAGGTACCATTCTTATGAAATGTACATGCGAATTTTCACTTGACAATGCGGTCTAGCCAGTGTGAGAAAGACAAAGAAGTTCAAGCTTATAAGTTATTACATCGGCTTTAATATCAAATTTCGTTATCTAGTAATTAAATTGTCTCATAGATTTTATTAATTCACGGCTTAGTCCTTTTTATTTGATGTTTGGCCGTAAGATCCATCAAATAATAAGGCAAAGATGGTTAGTTTTGGTCCATTTCAACCAAAATGCTCTGTCGAGGCATATAGATGTAACCAAAGAAATAAAAAAATATTCTAGAAAACGGAGTCAGAAGATATATGCTAGAAGGAAACAGAGATTATACGATAAGGAACTCATGCCGCCCAGAAAAACTCATGAAAATCTAACTATTACGGTGCTTTAATATCTTTTACCAAATAGTCGGTGAAATACAAATGGGTCTAAGAGAAAAATTTTGAAAACAGTAACGATTTATGTGAAGACAAAGAAAGTTTAAACATCCCAAAAATCTTGTTCTAATTTTTTATTGAAAATCTAACAAATGGAACTTTTGCTTTTTTTTTTCAATTTTTTGATGGAATTCTCCACACGTATTATCAATTCTGTTTGTGTTATTTTAAAACAATGTCAAGTGAAATGTAGCATATATATTCAATTCCATTTATTTGTAATATATATTAATATATTTGTAAGCCTAATACATACTAATACATACTAATATATATATATATATATATATATATATATATAAAGATTGGTGGGACATTCTTTTCAAATTATAATAGGTTTTTGCATTACGCGATCTATCTTATTTCTCCTGTTTTTTAATATACAATTTTTGCTGCCTTTTTACTTTCATCATTGTCTTTTTGACTGCTTCCATGCCTGATCTATTCCAATCTCGGCATCTCATTGGCTCTGTCTTGCCCTAAACTCTGTAGGACACTGTTCACCTTATCCTCGACGTTCAAGCTCCTCTATATCGCCTGATTAACGTGTCAGTGCGTCCTTCGCAAGCAGGTTGAGTTTCTTACGATCTGTTTTAGCTACAGGACTCTTACATTTTTCTAGCCATAATACAAAATCTAGTGTAGTTGAGTAGTCTTATCAACTTGGGAAAAAATTTTGTAAATTCTTCATCAACCACATCCATCCAGTTCTCTGGGTTTGCCATACTCAGTAAAACCTTAAAATCGTTAGAAATAACATCATTTATCGCGTTCAGTTTCTTCAACTTTCGAAGCTTTCTGAGTAGTGGCATTTTTCTCTTTGTGCCCAGTTTTTTACAGTCGCTTCAATATAATTTTCATTCACTGAAACGTCTAATACACAGCAAAACTGCATAACATAGATCAGGGTCTACCGCATTGTTACGAACAGCTATAGTATTAAACTAAATATTGCTACGGCTGTGATATTGATCTCCAAATACTATTTTCCCGCAAGTTAGTTGTGTCAGTACCCTTTGCGTCTTCTCCGTCTTCACCTCTAATTCAATCAACTTGCGTCGTATATCGTC
Source organism: Tropilaelaps mercedesae (assembly GCA_002081605.1). Lineage (NCBI taxonomy): Eukaryota > Metazoa > Arthropoda > Arachnida > Mesostigmata > Laelapidae > Tropilaelaps > Tropilaelaps mercedesae. The sequence goes on from MNPL01019171.1 coordinate 22,026, forward strand.
CATCATTGAGACTGTAACTACTTTGCCTTGAGTTTTCTGGGCAGAGATTTGGTAGCATACTACAAATCCTAAGCACCCTAATAAATAACTTGGGCTTTATACAGTCTTCTATAGACTTTCTTTATATAATAGTTGTTAATTATACAGTCTGCAGCAGCGTTGAACACAGTAATATCAAGAGGCTAGTCAATGGCAAGCGCCACATTATGCCTGAACCCCAGGCAGCAGGGAACCCCGCAGACAACACCGAAGTGCTGCTAACTCTGCGGAGCCGATGAGCCAATAGAGACTCCTCATCGACCTTGGCTGAAACCCAAGGTTAATAGCCGCAGCCCTCGCACGGGCCAAGGTAGGGCAACCAGCCTTCAGAGCTGACTACCGGGATACCTTACACCTTGCCGTACCGCCTGCTGCGGACGAGTTGCCAGCCCTCAGAACTGACTCCCGGGATACCTTACACCTTGCCGTACCGCCTGCTGCGGACGAGTTGCTTTTGGAGGAGTACAGGGCTCACAGGGGAGGACACAAAGCTCAAGTCGCACCTCTAGTACCATCATTTTCATATTTATACTATAAGCATAAATGACAACTTGTATTAATATTATTGACATTACTGTCTTCATTATTAGCACAAACTTTTGCTGTCTCAAGGGTCACTCGTTTCACAGTAATAGTTGGGAATGAGATGACACCTGGAATGACCTTTCACCTTCATGGAACAGGAATCTTTACATTATTGACGAAAAGAAGTTCAAACCTCTAGAGATCGTCCGGCGGAGATGGCTTTGAGAACACCACTTTGAACGAGTATTCTTTTGCTTATAATCTATTTATATTGCTTATATTCAATATTTATTTATATTAAAATCTTGTACGTTTCTCGAACACAGTTTTCATCTTATAGAACAGGAAGCAATACCAACTTGAGGATCAAAAGCGGGTTATTATGAGATCCCTAAGACGGTATTTAACCACATCACCAGGTAATACTGGGGCATGCAGATTTATTGAGATTTTTGTAGGCAGGTAGGCCAGGCTAGGCACTTTATAGACTGACAAACCCGCTAAAACACTCATTCCTTTTATACTTTGACGGTTCGGAATGTTAATAACACTGCTTTGAGACCATGAGGGGGTTAAACACCAAACCTTTAGCACCCGCTGACCGCGACTGCCCTACATCGGTCTGTCAGACAACATCCGGCGCCTCGCCCCAAAAATGGCAGAGAGTTTATCATCACGTGGTGAACCATCAGTTGCCCCTCTGACGTCCCTCCCTCGGGAACTCTTCAGATCTCTTCTCCTAGGGAAGCTTCAGTAACTCTCGCTCGGCAACTTTAGTCCGTCTAGCCTTTAACAAAATTATCGTATGGTCTAGCACCTTTCTCTATGTTAGTCACTCATGCCTCGACAAGAAGGGGCAACATAGAACCGTGTGCTCAACGTCGTCTGTCTCTCGGGTCTCACACGAAACGCACATATCGGTGTCAGATTTTTCAATTTTCATCATATAGATTTGGAACTGTTCGTGGTTCTAAAGGACCGTGATTACCTCATAGGTCAGGTCGCTACTGTTGTCCAGCCATTGTCTAATGTCCGAAATAAAGAACTTGGTCCAGCGTTCTTAGAGTTCCCCGTAGTTTCCTTGCACTACCGTTCTCTCTGCCACGCGTTAATGGCGGCATTCCTTGCCGCTGTCGGATCCGGCTCATCTTCGAGGAAGTATGAGCTCCGTTTTCTGATCAGCGAGTCCCAGTACATCATCTTCGTCAAGCGAGTATTGCCTTGTCAACATTGTTCTATAGGACCGGTTTATCTTGATTGCCAGCGTGCTCCGTGCCGATTTGACACAGTCACGATTCGCCTTTGTCTTCAATGCCATGTCGCTCCGTGCAGACGCCAGGTTCAGGGCTACCCTCTAGATTTTAGCTGCCACACGGGGGTGCCGCTAGTGGGCCTAGTGTCAAGAATAAACCGAGGTACCTATCCGTATCGCTCGCCTTGCACGCTGCCGCCTTGTGGTCTTCCTTGCTGAAGTTGAAGCACGCTTTTTTCAGTAAACCCTTTGGTGCACAGTTTCGGGCAGTGTGCCCTAAGGCCTGTTGGTGAGTATTCTACAGGAGAACAAAATCAGAATCGTCGATGGAGTCGCGGAGCTCCCACCTTCTCGCAAACGATAGAAATGACACAGAAAGACACCCTCAATCCCTAGTGTTCTCGGTTCTGCTAAGGACCTGCCAGCCTAGATTCAAGGCAAACGTGAGCTGGTCAATTTGATTTTGTATGCGAACGACTTGGTCATTGTGGCTGCAGTCGGTTCCAAGTTCAGGACGCCCTCTCGAGTCTCTCGAATTCAGGAGGTCAATCGGGCAAAGCATTGACGATGAAGTTCAGACGTAGGGGACGTGTGGCCGCCGAGGAGAACCTTAGGTATTATGGCCACCCGCTCGCCTATATCAATGAATCCTCGTACCTAGGCGTACTACTAACAGCCAGAGGCATTTGTCTCCTGGTTCACATCATCGAACGGTGTAAAAAGGTTCTACGGTGGCGATGGTAAAAATCCTCATCTCCTATCCATCCCATTGGCAGTGCATTTTTTCGATTTAAATGTTGCGCCCTAAGCTGCACACGGAGTAAAGATCATTTGGGAAGACTTAAGCCAGGTAAGCCTCGAGCTCTTGAATGGTCTCAAGGCATCTTATTTCAAACGGGTCCTTGTCTTACACCGTGCGATACGAAACAGACTCGTGTATCTTTTTTCCGACGCTCTACTCTACATTAAAGAGCTCAAAAAGCACTTCAGCCCCCTTGCGATTTCCGCCTACAATAGATCCTCTCATCCTGGGAGAAAAAATTCTCAACTATCGATCCTGGTTTCCTAAACATTGGAATGATGAACGATGACATATAAAAGGGTTCAAATCGATCGAACCGATGCGTTGTGGTAGGGTTCGCTGTGCACGGATTTCATCACGAAGTTTACTCCCTGGGTGTTTACCACAAGCCTGCCTCCGCATATGTATGTGCGGAATGTGTCCATGTCGTGTCGCTGGCCTCCCTGACGAGCTTAGCTTAATTCAGCCAAGACACTCAGTATGAGGTGCTTTTGGTCGTGCTCGACCATGATTTGTATCTGTATATTTGTATATATATTACCTTCATTATATTTATTATATCTTACTGCATTTGTTTTTTTACTGTATTTTTCGATTTTTTCACTCTAATTGTACCATGCGATAAGCGTGTATAATAAATGATGATTTAAATATATAATGTGCTGTTTATATATGCTTTTGTCTTGATAAGTTAAAAAAATTTTGTTATAAATATTATAATTATTACATATTATGTAATTAACAACTATGTAATGTGTCATTGCATGATAGATAAATATTGGATTTCAACACATTGCGCATGTGTGTAAGTCTTTGAGATTAGCCACATCAAACATTTGACACAGTAGTCACAAGCAAACGATCGACTGAGACCTGACCTGTCATGTCGGGAATTTACGAAGAAAGGCCCGGACATTCCGTAATAAAGTTTGTTAGGGCCTTGCGCTCGGCCCAAATCCGCTATGTGAAAGAGCAGCGAGACCTTCTCAATCCTGTCAGGCTCCAGACCCGACTAGAAAAACTACACACGTTAGAGGCAAGGTTCTCGTCAAGACTGTAACCGTGACCGAGACTAGCCACTTCCTGTTTTGACCGAGGGACTTCTTAAACTGAAGCGGACTTACTAAAAATTCGGAAGCGCTCAGGCCTCCGAGTCTAGACAATCAGTCCAAAAATTGCTAGTTTTAACCCCTGTCACACAAGACCTTAGAAAGGTCAAGTCCGCATATCAAGAAGTTACTGAAGAACGAATTATTCAATCTGCGATTAGAAACTTGTGGCATAGTTTTTACAGTAACAGGTGTCGATGGGTATCCCACCGTGAAACGTCTGCGAGTAACCCAAAAGACGCTTTAGCAAATTTTTCCGTAAGAAGGCCGGAGGGCGAGTTGAGGGACGCATATTGAAACCTCCAAGCTATTAAATATTGTAATATGTGCGAACTGAGAATTAGTTTGTAACCCAACATTTTACTATAATAAATAATGAGAGTATGAATTAACATTACTTAATAACCTGTCTATTATTTGTACCACATACTATTACAGAGGCAGTATATTGTCTACCATCTCCGTCCCAATACGCTATACCAGTTTAAAATGTGGGCTACAAATCGACTAGGGTCGGGAAAGCCACTATCCACTAACACTGTGCAAGGAAAATCTTCGACTGAAGCTAATGGCAGTATTAGCGACAATACCAGTAGCAATCAGAGACGCATAGAAGACGTCGCTACAGGTACTCGATTTTTCATGTCTAGTAATAAAAGTTCTCATAGACCACTGAAAATTAAACCAAGTAGTACTTAACATAAATCCGATTAAATAGAGTTTTCTTGAAAAGCTTTAAACTACTTTCTACACAACAGCTGAATGCGAGAATCCCACAGCGCACAATACGATGTCATACCAAAATGATTGTATCACATTATCACGCCTGAAATTAGGCATGTAGTAAATGGGCAGTATATTGGCTCAATTATACACCTGTACCAATAAAGCACAAATGTTTGTGAAGATTTATTGATATAATTTCGCTCTCATTCTAATTTTATTAACTTATTTGGTTTAATTAAGTTAATTAAATTATCAATGCATTTGTTTTTAATTAATTTATTAATTTAATATTTAAATTTGGAGTATTAATCTAATTAATATCGGTTCAGTTTAACTGACTTTTGTTGGTAATC
>MNPL01019171.1:28118-45675 GCA_002081605.1 Tropilaelaps mercedesae
CGTCACGCTTGTTGACTATACAGAAAATGATCTAAGCGCCACCACATGGTTGATTTCAGTCGCAACGGTTAGTGTTTTGTTGTTTCGTATCTCAGTTCACGAAAGACGGGTTATTACGAAGCATCAATTTTAATCGTATAGGTTAAAAATTGATATTTGGTTAATATAATAGTCTGCACACACAGTAATCTGCTTTGCTGTCAAGAAACAGATTTTGCAAATAATGCTATAACCGGCAGGTTCTTGGTTAAGGCCAAACTTATAAAGAGTGTAAGGCAGCCAATGTACTTATATTTTCATGTACATTTAATTTAATAGATGACTGCTAATTTGTGGCACATCATTTTATAGGTGTTCACTACTGTAGCAGTTCTTGCTCTGCTGAGTTGTGTTGTAATATACAAAGAAGTCTCAAACGGGGAGAGAATAGAATATTGCAATATAGAGATATCCTTATTTGAGAGATAATAACAAAATGTAAGTCAGATGCTAATATGCGTTTGTGTATGTTCTACACTTAAAAATTGAATTGGATTTCTGAAATTGCGAAATTTTCAATGAGAATATATTTTCATGAGGCTCCTCCCGGGCTACTTAAGGACAACAAATGAGTTAGGCCATACGTAAATGTTAGGATCTTGTAACGAGTGATTCAAAATGTTTTGTAAATCTGTCAATCTCCTTCTTACGATATTTTTTTAATAGGTTAATAAATAATAATAATAATAAAATTATGTAACTCCAACGATACGTTGAGACGCATTGAAAGGCTTCGGATCAGTATAGTTGCAGCACTTTCTTGAGAGCACGTTTTCGAAATGACCGTACATAAGCTAGCAGCATAATTTGGTAATAGATGCAGTAGCTTCTTATATCCGAGGACAAGCTAAAACAGATTGAAGAGTGTTGAAAGGCCTGTGGGTAGCGTTCTGGCATTCGAGGGATTGCAAAATTCTAGAGATTCTCATACGCAGGTCGTTTTCCGTGAATGAGATCTTTCTGCGTACACTTTTATAACTAACCATGCTTACTATGCTTTTCAACATTTTCAATAGTACAAAGGTGAGTGACACTGGCCGTTTATTTGCTATATCAAATGTATGATCCTTCTTGTAGACAGGACAAATAATGAATAATTAAAAAGTTGGAAACTTCTTCGGAACCACTCAATGGAATCTTTCAAGAAAATCGTTCAACGGAGTATTACGGCGAGAGGCTGACATGTGAAGAATCCCAAGAACTAAAAAATCTAAATCGGTATTCTTTTAGGCGTATAGCTACGTATATTGAGTAGTGTTTTGAGATAAAATCTGTGTGCTGTGATAATCTACGTCATTAATAAACGATTATTGTGCGTTGACAGAACAAGACTGAGGTTTATTGTTGTACCTGAGTTGATATGTTAAACAGCGTACCCTTTTAATGTTCTCTGCCGTTTAATGCTCTTCTGTTGCACTCCGATACTGCACGGTAGAACCACACCGTATGGAGATCACGAAAACAAAAAAATATTTAGGCGTTTACTTGCATTACAGGCTCACAAGTAGTGCGCACATGGATTATGCGCCCCGGCTGGTTTTGCGAGGGGGCCTATGTTTGGCTTAGATCCTACGTATAACAGAAGGAGCACAAAGGGAAGTTTGGCGTGTACTGTTAATTAGTCAATCTATCCATCGTCATTGTAGCCAGCTATGATTTTACGTACGGCCAGGAATCGGGAAACACTTTTCGCGTCACAATGTGTCATTGTCCTTTTATACGATTTGCCGTTGGCAGATTTGGAGGAGGCGCCCCTCATGTTCTGACAAGAGGATAGGTTGCGAACCCATCCAAAGTAAACGTACCATTCTCTGGATGTAAGCAAACGGTACAACCAAGCACACGGAGAGCAGACGTAGGTACCACATAGGTTTTCACTGACCACGGTCTGTTTCAACCGAATACGACGAGAATTGGAAAGGCGGAATTTGACATTCGCATCGTGTAAGAAATGTTTTGAAGTGCACATAAGTGAAATGCAGGGGCGGCTTTCTTTGAAAAGAATACAACGAAGGACGACAAGGAAGGACGGAATCCTCGAAGAAACAGGGCAGCAGACCATTACACTTGGACGTACACTTAGAGGTATTCCAGTTGCCGAAACCACTCCTTTCTCAGGTTATTACTTTCAACACATGCTATTTTGCTGGAGCATTCTATTTGTAGTTTAGTCAATTCCTAATGATCCAGTTGCAGAGAATCCATTAACTGTTGACCTGTTCGCCCAGTGTCGCAAGAAAGATCGAGTAGAATATACTTTTGTGACGTCGTGTTGTTGTAACGCGGTTGACCTCGTTAAGGGTACCTTTTTTGACGTTTATTTAATTTATTTATGTTACTTTATGTTTATTTATTATTTATTATATTTATGTTGTTTAATGCTAGATGCTGCGGTTACTAATGTCGCCGGAATTTACTAGTATATAACTGATTCGAATATTGACGGAATTTCCTTCCTTTAGACTGATCTGTTTTCCCATAATTTTTGTATATCGTTCATGAAATGTCAAAGCTCAATGTCATAGTAATCGTATTTATTTACCTTGAAATAGGGATTAACTGAAAGTTACGAAAGACAACGGGTTTACATAATTAGTTTATGTAAGAGTATTGTTCATCATAAACTATGCATATATGTATGGACTAATGCATATAAATAATGGATGTTTCATTTTAAGCATAAACGAAATTCCTATGCAAATGCAGAATTACTACTTTATAGGTGGTGCCGCACTTGTTTCGGTATATGAAGGCGATATGGACTCTTCGAACTATAGACAAACTGCTGCAGGCCTGCACTCTTCTACCACTACGATGCAAATTCTTTTAGACCCGACTAAATCATTTTGGAGATTCTACAGACCTTAGGTAATGAACAATATACAGTAAAACAACCGAGTGGAAACTATAATATATCATACATTTGGCACACTTAGCTATTTTTAATGAAGAGCTTTTGATCTACATCAAGCCTTCTCACCTACTAAGTTTACATGTAATTTATCGATGCTCTCGTAGACTGTACATTTACAGATATCTAAGCTGACTTGTTGGTTGAGACATGGCGCAGACAAGTATACCTAATGAATTTTAAAATGAATGACCCTTAGAGAATTTTTCAGTAGAATTCAAATTGAAAGGAATTTTGTTTTTATGCGTTCTTAGGTTGTAATTGTAGGTCGTCTAACCACGATGGTATATTAATGTGCTCTTGACAGGTAAAAAAGCATTTAGAAGTCCGTAGAACGCGTAATTCAGCGTAATAAGGTGTATCTCTATCTCAGTCTTGGTATGAGAAATGTCGTGCAAGGGACTATTTCCTGCTATTCAAATCGGTTGCCACACAGCTTTTTTCGCAGAGTTTATTCCTGGTGGTGGTAATTTTGTTACAGAGAGCCGGTGTTTTGGAGGAGAGAATCGTCCAAGAAGGGCCGCGGCTGGCTCTAGCGAATGCAATGATAATTCGGAGCTACCTCCGTCTCAACTCAATAATAATTCTGTTTTGCGTTCCGCCAAAGCAATGCAAGAGTATGAGGAAGAACAACCACACCTAGCATGACAACAATAATAGAAAAGAATAGCCGAAGATAATAATAATTTTTTTGTTCTGGGCCTGCAAGTAAATAAGAGTTTCATTGGGGTATAAAACAAAGGCCTAGCGTGACCATCACCTCGAAATATGTTTTACGATAAATCAAACAAACAATGATGGTATGTGCACCTATCGCTATAAGGCAAGTTACAAAAATTCTTTTAAAAAAGACAAATTATAGTACTAAATCTAGGATGTCATTACGGCAACGTAATGACATATCAAAGAATATTACCAGGTCATTTCTATCTATTCCGCTTTATATTTTTCCTTCCGTTTCGGGTTAAGGAGCACTTATATAAGTCTCTTCTAAATAATCTGTAGCTGACTTTAAGTTTCAATCGCCAATTGGATATATTAAGTTAAAGAGAATGAGTACCTGTGTGTTGCCTGTTCTTTATATGCCATTTCCATTTAGTTCATTATTACCCTGTTGGTCTTATCCATGGAGGATGTAAACTGCAAATAGTAGTTGTAATTTTTATTTTGATGAAAAAGTAATTCAGTGCTTAATACACTATGATTAATTCCCATTAATTTATTTGAATTCACAATAATAATGTTGTTGATAATTTACTGTGTATATACCTATAGGCACATATACATACAACCCATCCACTAATATATGATTCAGGCTTTTGCTCTAAACTTTTCTATAGTTCGTCAGAGCGGAAAGCCCAACGGGTGACAAAACTACCAGACAGGAGTCACATACTCGAAGATATATGTACCGAAATAAATTTGCGTTGTCATTCACAACTAATAATTTAGCTATGATAGACACGACAGTGAGGTACTTAATTAATGGATAAAGCGTTGTAGTGATTCAAATGTTGTTTGCGTATGGTGTTGTATAAACCTTTTGTATATAAAAGAGACCATGGATGATAGGATAAATAATTTGAAATGCATCATAAAGCACATTAAATTTTAAGAATGGGTTTCGTAAAAATTACATTTAAAACATAATAAATTATTAGAGACAAAATTGAATACCTCATGCTTACAGTACTGTTAGCCAAGCAACTCTTGTATGTTCTTAGACTATAATCATTTAATATCTGAATGCATGGTTCAGCCGAATATGGATTGAATAGAAAGCCTTGAAGGGAATTTATTTAGATAGTGTATGGTGTTCGGCTTGGTGAGCTATCCTACAATAAGGGCGTGGTGACCATTTTTTACCGGGTACGACCTGGTAGTGAACAATTGGTGACGAATTTGACGGGTGGAAAATTTGCGGTAGCAAATTTTCTCTTTGGCCACCTAGGTTTGATCCTAAACCTTACGGACGAATGCGGAAATTTACAACTTACCGTTCTGTGCCTAACACCAGATACTCTGAGATCTAACGAAAGAGTGGTAACCTTATAGTTCTATAAGTAAGTAAGTTATAGGAATTAATGACAAACAAATCCGTTGAGGTAAAGAGTTCTGTTTCGAATTGCTTGGAAAACGTAAAAATTTTGTTCTTAAACTGCGTTCCGCAGGTTGAGAGCTTACTGTATTCAAGATCCTTGCTAAATGCTTGTTTTAGCCAAAGTATCATTCAATTAGATGGGTTGTTTTTATTAACCTGTTAATAATTAAGGTATTTATTCCATGTTGTGCATTAAATTCTCGACAAAATTTTTGTCCACATATAAGTCAGTCGGCTAGCCTTCACCTTTGGACATCCAGTAACATATATTGTACGCCATTTGTTAAAAAAAATTACTATTGTAGCATAGTACTATTGCAGCCAGCGAGAATTGCTAACTGGTTAGTAAAAATATTTGCTCAACTTTTAGGTTTTCTCAAATCTTTATTAACTTCGGGTATTATTAATTCTCTGAAGTTTTAATTAGCATTAACATTCATTTCTAGTTGTTCCGAGGTGTTGCTTTCACGGCTTTTCACCCCGTAATAATCACTGTGGTGTAGTGACGACTTCTTTTTGCTAGACAGAGTGTCACAGGGAAACGTTGTAGATTCTTCTATATAATAGATTTGACTGTGTATATAAGGCTATATAATAGCCCTGTGAAATGTATAGCGTTTAATATATAGTCACGAACCAACGAGCGGAGACTTCGCATGTGGTAATGCTGATAGGGTACGGGTAACACAAAATAATATAATTTTTTGCCTATTTGTTATTACAGTTAGTGCTTACTAAAAAAGTATCATACAGACAAGGGCCCCACGTATTAAGCCGCAAAACCTTAAAGGCTAGCAAGGCAAACATTAAAGGAAATTAATCTATCAAATTGGACGTTACTCGTTTCGACACCGCCCAGTTTGCACGATATTCTTTACACCAAATTGTAAAAGTTATTCATTAAACACTTCGGACGCACTTATTTTATAATATTTTATTATATTTTTTATAATGGGAATATTTTGAAATGTGTTACTATATACTTATTAGAGTGAAATATTATAGTTCTTTTGCAGAATCTCTAGACACAACAGGTTGCAGGCGACGCCAAAGGTCTGATCGTACACAAAAATTTGCAACCATTTTTAGACTCTACGAAATAAAAGAATCCGTCTAGCAGATAATTTTCCGTCGGAAAAATAAGAACATTCTATTCGTACATAAATTCCTATAGCCTATTCGTAATCCTTAATCTTTACTGTACAGAATCCGTCTATCACTTTTTTACCTGTTGTGAAATCTACATTTGGACAAATAATGAATGACTTTTATCAATCGAAGTGTTAAAAATAGTAGAGTAGTTACCATACTGCGATCTAATGAGGCTTATCTTTGTATTGGCTGTTTGCTGTCAGCGCTGCCCATAGCGTAACCCGAGACGTCTAATTTTCCATGAACTTGGGGGGATTAACTATGACTCTCTTATGCTACTCGCATTATTATGGTTATTCAACTTTGAACGAAGTATTATTTTTATTAGAACTGAAACCTTCTAACGTTATCTACTCCGTATCTACTCCGTGTCAAACGTATCGAGTCGACAGGTCCTATAAACAGTGAAGTTAATGACTAACAACAAGCATTGTAGCGAAGTTTTTTTGAAGAATATGTGTGGGTAAAAAAACTGTACCTCAGGGCTTCAGAACAGCATCGACCGTGTCAGCTCTGATGTCTCTTGTTCAGATTTGCCTATTACCTGAGCTTAATCATAGCTGTAACATCTTTAGGCAAATATATGAGCATTTAGAAGATTTGACAATAATTATCAGTAATGTATCACCCGTCCAATCACTGACAATTCTCGAAAAGTTTTTTCTGCATAAAACAAGCTAATAGATAAATACGTATGTCGAAAATCACATGTACATATATTTGCAAAAGAATGCATACCTAATGCCAACGCGTTAAAATTCAATTCAGCTTTTTAATGCAACGAATGACCTTTTTTGTTTTACGAATATGGTTCAGTTTTATCAGACGTCTACTTGTCTGGACCACGACAAATTCTTGAAGTCTAATTAAGAAAAGCGTGCCATTGTAGTTGATTTCCTTGAGTCCGCTGAGATAGATAAAGCTAAATCACACCGTATACGGTTTTGTGAGTTTATCCTATCCTACTGCCCCTTGTGAAGTTCGAATGAATTGGGCCTCAACTCTAAATAAGCCAAAAAAATTTTGGCCCATAGAGTTATTTAAAACTTATAAGCTATGCAGTATAAACTTCATTAAAAAATAATTTTCGAGTAGAATTTGTATTGGCTAGTTTTTATGCCCAAATCAATCAATCAGGGTTGCCACAGGCTTACAACCAGGGCTTACATACAGATATATATGAAAAAGCTGGCTTGCCAAAGTGCCGAGAAAATACGACTCCAGCATTCAGTAGCCTCCGAAGACAAACATCCAAAAGCATAAAACCTCTTAATATAAATACAGATTTATTTCCGTACAAGTTTAGCCTCTAGCCCCCTTTGGTGCCCTATATGGCCTGATGCAGCCCATGAAAGCACGGGACATTTTCGGAACGACCAAATGTTCTACGCGAGTATGAGCATCGGGGAAGTGGACTGCACAACACAAACAAAACGTGCTAAATGATGACTAGGAAATGATTTATTAACATTAACGTAAACACAAAGATGTATTCTTTTCACACACACACATATATATATATATATATATATATATGTATATATATATATATATACTCTTTAAACGCTAGAACTATGCACAAATTTACTACTGTATGAGTGACCTGATGAATAAATTATGGTGATAATATTCCTATACCGTCTTATCATGTGCTTATCGTGAAGTACTAGTAATAAAATAGGCAAAGCAGGTGGTAGAAAGGTTGTATGAAACAAGTTTCGATGATTTCTACGTGCGGTTTTCAGTGTCTATGGTCAAACGTGTAGAGTGAAGGATAATTTAGTGCGCTCCGCATGCGGTTCTTGAGGTCGATGTCTAGGGGTTTGTGTTAGGAGCTCGTCCAGTGGCTTCTATGTACAGTGTTCAGTATTCATGTCATGTTCATTGAGGAATCTATGAAATATAGTTTAATCATTTATACGTGCAATATGCAATTTCGATGTTCTCAAGTTGCTGCGGAAACATCTTGGTGACCTGTACGTGTGGCCTTTGACGTTTAATTTTTCAAGGTATGCCATTACAGATATTTCAATTATTTTTACGTCTGATTTTTCAACGTTCACTATCCGGAATGTATTATGGAGGATAGCTTGGTAACTTCTACTTAGGTGTTTAATGTTCATGCTTCTGAGGTGCTGTGGAGGATGGACTGGTATTTTCCACTTATAGTTATCGATTTTCATTGTTTGAAGGTGGTGTTTCTACATGCAATTTACGATGGTCAGTGCTTCATCAGCCAATATTTCCCGGGACCACTTTTGGCAGCGTTTCCCGAGACAGGCCCCGTAATATGAATGTGCAGTGCCAGGAATCGAAGCTCGAAAGCCCACGCAAAGACATTAAGGCATCGTGTTCGAAACCTCCTTTTCTTAGGACTGGCCATCACCCAACATTTAACGTCTACTGTACCGCTTTTTGCATTAGTTCGTAAGACGGATCTTATGAATGTAAATGTATAACGGTGGAAATGTATTATCTAGATGACCTTAAAGTGTGGTTTTAATATTTAAGCCTCAGAATGGTAGAAAGGGATATGCACTGCTTTCTGCATACGCTTTTTCAATGTCTATTGTTTGAAGGGTATGGTGTGGAGAACATTTAAGCGGCCTCTACGTGCTGCTCTTGAAGTCCACGTCTGAGAGTGTACTGCAGGCTCGTTTAGGAATTTCTACGTACGGTGTTCGAGGTTCATGCATCAGGGTGTTCTGCGAAAAGCGTTTTTGTGACTTTTATGTACGGTTTTTTATATGTATGTCTCGGGGTGTTTTTTGAGGATCGCAAATTACTGTGAAGCTTAGTCGAAGTCAAAATAAATGCTAAAATCTCGGGTTGCGGGTGTAGGAGATATTTTAATGCTCCTTACGTGCAGTTTTTGATGTTTTTGTTGGGGTGTTATGTAGGAAACACTTTAGTAACTTCTCGAGCGGTTTTGGATGCGCATGTTTGGGAATTTGCAGTGGAGTGAAATGACAAATAGAAATAGCACACATACTTGACCAAAAAGCTCTACTACCGGCCAGGCACGTATAAGACTGCGTTAATGCACAATATACTCTCTACTAATAGTTTTTGGTCAATAATTCCTGTTAAAATCGTAGTTGGTAAACCAACCAATTAGTGTTACCATTAGGTCAACACATGTGAGTACGAAAGCTTCAGCATCATTGGATATATGAGAAAAGAAGAGCGCTTGGTAGTTAAAGAAGTACGTCTTTTTATTTAACAGAAAGAATTCTCTTGAGAGGACAACCACAGCACGCAGTGGTTCTTTTTGAGGTGTGTAAAATAGGTTCGTAAAAAAATCTTGTGTAAAATACTTCAAAATTTGAACCATAAAGAGACATATAATGAATAAATATTTATCAACGAAGCTAAATCTTCATTACGCACCAATGTAATGTAAGAATAAAACCAAAACTATGAAATATTTTATCGCCAACATAGAAATAAGCATTCGAGGAGAACGGTAAGTAGCCAATGCCGTTGAAAATAAAGGCAACAGGGTGGGCCTAGTAAGCTTTCTTGGAAACATTATAACTGATTAGGTGGAGTAGGGACCTCCTATATTCACAAATTGAAACAAATTCTATATAAAACTACAGACATTTTTTATACGTGCAAAGTATACCAACGAGCGCTGAGCAATATTCATAATGATATGGAACCCTTCAACTAATTGAGAAATAGGTAGAATAATTGATTTTTACGCACCCGAATTCAGAATCCAAAATAATATAGAACAACCATTTTGACCTGCGACCTGATCCAGAATAAACTCCTCAAATATCTAGCAGTCGGAGCAAAAATCGGTACCGATCGAGTTACCACTCATGTATTGCGGACAAACATAAAACGATTGAAGATTGGAAAAACATAGATATTATAACGGAAAGAATATTGAAAAATCTAGAAGGATGAGTGACTGAAGAGGCAATACTATTGTAATGGATGTTGCTTCAAATGTTTTATTATATACATAAATCTGCGTGCGTTAACTGTTCGGAAGGCTAATCTCGGCTGGCATGTGGAAAGAAACACAGCAATTTAATAAGATTGTACTATCCATTCATCAATAAAGACATATATCGAATAGTATTTATTGAATCTCTTAGTCATGCGATTATGGATGAAATGCAAGGTAGTCAAGTAATCAGTACAAGCAAATAAACCCATTTTTAAATTTGGCGCGTGAATCCACAACATTTTTCTTTCCGATACAATATTGTTGTTAAGGGCACGTGAGCTGCAACTTACAACACACGCGCCTGCGAAAAATAATTTTGGTGCAGAGAATTGGCTGTCAAAGACAGTTAATCTAGAAGGAAAAACTTTTAAAAAAGCAAAGTATTATTATACTTTCATAGTCGTTTACTGAGAAAACGGCGTAAGAGAGAAGCATACTGTAGTGTTGTCTGTGTTACTCGTTTACGTAATATAGGTGGTTCAAGATGTTGAACATAACTTCGCTTTCAAATATTGCACGGAGCATTAGGGTAAGTTTATTCCATTACCGCTTATACACCTTGATTTAAAAATCTAGACTAAAATGTGTTGAGGGAGTAAATAAAGTGTGCTATATAGATATGAAACTTCTTATTGCATTGTCTCAAACTTTCATTACTGGATACCCCACACCATGAAAAAATGTTTGCTTGTTTGTGCTAGGGAACAATTCTGTCAACGTTTTTACTGTATTATGATACTACTCAAAACACAGCAAAAATTTTTATTGCTTTCATATTTTCATACTAATCTTCGATAAGACACTTATCAGCAGCCGTTTGCCCGGCGCCATTGGGTAATTTGGAAGTTGTTGATAAACCTTCGATAAGACACTTATCAGCAGCCGTTTGCCCGGCGCCATTGGGTAATTTGGAAGTTGTTGATAAACCAAAATTTCAGTGAATACTAATACATAAAATAGATGTATCCATAAAGGCTATTTAAAGGGTTTTTTATTTCTCAATCATTCATAAAATCAACTGTGGTTGAGCTTTTTAATCTTCATTTTTTTAAAAAGTTAACGTATTATGTTTTTAACATATAATTAGTATCCGATGTTCGTTCTCTAATATTTATATTTTTAAGTTAACAGGTGCATGTGTGACATCTTCTCGGGCTTGTTCTGGAATAACATGGCTGCTACTGAAGTTTACTTTTCTCAATGCAGTGTTCGACCACATTCAAAAATTTAGCATTGAAAACACTAAGTTATTTTTTTAATTATTATGACTTCGGTGTCGTCGAGCATTAAAATAGTACTTCATCGCATTTTAGAGTTTGTTTTAAAATTCTGAGTTCGTGAACCATTGCTATTCTTGATTCAATTAAAATACTAACTGATCAAGTTTAAAATTTTGCACTTGTTCTATGCACTGTATCATAGTGTCTAGCATTTAGTAATTGTTATAAACGTAGACCATTAAAACAGAAATGCAGCATTAGATTGTTTAGGGCTGTAGCTGTCCTAAGAACACTAGTTATTTTTCCAATTGTTTGGAAAACGTTGCAACGAGAATCAAGTAAAATTTTCATTACCTGTTTCCTTGGTCCTCAGTGTTCCGAAAATGTGAATTGAAGCTCTCTTATGAATTGAATCTATCAGTTAATAACAATGATTTGTATTTACGTGCTCTGAAAAATCTACGTCATTTTGTTGCAACTAGTTCAACCATGTTATCATCATCCCGTTACGAATAAAAAGAAACATTTCCTCCAGTATCGATTTTTTGGAGCCAATCTAGTAAAATGAATCTACTCATTTTTCAACAGGCATATGGCGTTAAACGAGCTGTAATGTCTGTAATAATTACCAATACTTCATCAAAATCGTCTAAAAGAATGATGGCATTTTATTGGCGTGCATTGTCTACGAAGACCAGACCTGTAATGCCCACAATGAGTGCAACAAAAACGTGCGTTGAGAAACCCGTAATTTCAAGTTCATCTGCGACGGATGAATTCGATAAACTCTACCGAAATCTTGATCTGGAGGTAAGAATAGGTGACTCTTTTTCAGAGTTCTACACTGGCACAGTTAGCACTAGCCGAAAGTCAAACCGTATTTGTCACCAAATTTTGGCAACTTTATTAGGAGGTTAAGTGTTATCTCATGTTATATGAGTTATTTATGCCAAAATTTGAGTACCGTTAAAAGATCTGACGCGGCGCTGACCATACGCTTCTCACTCAATCTAACACCAGTATCTTTATCAGCGCATCCCTCTGGAATACTCGATCTGCCTCTAATGCCATCGAATTTAAGTATTTCAAAATGAACATATTTTATTAGATGAGAATGGTTTAATTTTTTTGGGTGTGTGTACGTGTCTGATGGGAATCAAACTACCGTTTCTTTAGCTGATAGCAAGAACTGCCCAACGATGAACACCCAGAAAGAGAAAATAATTGAGAAGTCTAAACAACTCCATCACAATCCAAACTCTTACTTAGACGTTTACACCTAACGCTTAAGTTTCCATAAAAGAGCAGCACAAAAAATAACCTCTATCTCCAATATTTGTAATGTTTTGTCAAGATAGGGGTTTTATCTGGGTATTTTGATGCTCTTGGGTTACGCACGTTCTTAAAAAAAAATGAATCGAGCAAACGATTATCACGCCAATGTACAAGACCCAATCTTTATATAACATTTGGGAACATTTAGTCGATATCCTGTTCTTAACCTTGAAGAAATTTCTTGGATATAAATCAGCATGGCTTTACTAAGAGTAAGCTTACGTCAACGCAACTGGCAAAAATGGTATAAGGTTGGGCCATTTTCTGAAACAAGCAGATTGTTTAGCTTTTGTAAAGCTTTCGATAGGATAAACAATAATTTTTTCCTTAAGAGACTTATTTTTAAAGATAAACTACGAGCTTCTGTACCATCGTAGCTTTCGGGTCAGAACGAAAATCTTGTTTAACAATAAGCGAAAGTGTCCACCGCGTGTCTCCTGGAGATCGCACCCTAACCTCCTTTTTTGTATTCTCGTATATGACCTTAAGGGTGCTATCCCAGGCGGAGTTATTTATAAGACATTTGCATTTCTGATGAGCTAAAACTGTCTATATGCGCAAATGTGTGATGAATCGCTCCGCTTCCCAATTCAATTGATGGGATATCACGATGGTTTTCGAGTAATGATATGACAATTTCCAAAATGTGCATATCTGTTCTTTAAGAAAGAACCGCGCGCTTTCGCGTTGAATGAAAAAATTACTCCGACCGTTAACTCCCTCAGAAATCCGGATGCTGAAATTTCGGCCGATTTCAATTTTAACACCAAGGTTGTTAAATCAGCTATGTTGCTCTAATATTTTTTCAGGTACATTAATATTAAACAACCTCACAAATCATACAAAAAATATCACTCACAGACAAAAAGTCACGGATATACACAAATATAAAAATACTATATTAACGCTCTTTCCCTTTCTCACACATACACATGTGGACATACGCTTTCTTTATTAAATCCGTATTTAGCCCTTTTTTCGTAGAGAGTTGTTTTTAGCCTGAAATAATACTGTCAAACACTAAACAAATAAATGCTTCGCATGGTCTGGTTCTGTGTGCAAGGGCAAACATGAAGCTGTATTAAAAGTCTTGAGAATATGCGGCCTGTTCTAATATATTTTGTTATCGTAGTGCAATAGTATTTTATACTAGTGTTACTAGGTAATAGTATTTTTATTTTTATTATTAAGATTTAAGATAATTCAATTATAGTTGTTTTTAAGTCGTAAAATAAAACAATCATTACAATCGCCTCTACTGAGAGAGTCAAAATATAAAAATAACACCCTTCCCATTATCATTGTGTGCTCGCACAGGTTCGCGGACATGATCCCGCTGTAATTAGGAGCTATAAATGTTTCATTCTTGAAAGCGCTAAACATCTGGACATTCCTTTGGTTAAAACATACGAGCCAACTAAAATTCACGACAGGTTTGTCTTTACATGGTACCGAATTACAAAATTTACCTAACATATTGCCCTTCGCTTTTCTACGGCCTTCGGCTTCATACCAAGTGCTAATTACTATGGTTTATAACCTTGGGACCTATATGGATTTTTTTGTTTAATAGGCGGTGTTAGACTTGAGCTTTTTGGATCGAATATATACACATTTCTCTTCGTATCTTACATAAAAATTAACTCTAGGTTTTTTTACCATACGTTGTAACATTGTTGCAACGTTGTATAGCGGTTGCTGCTACCCCTCTTTAGGGAGTAATGTTGTATTGATTAAAACCTGGCATATTGCATACGACAAGATGCGGTCGTATGTGCTCACATCGGTAAAACCTCTTGAACTCACCTCGTCTTCGTTACCATCTAAGAATTACTCATCGGTTTTGCAGACAATTTTTTGCCAAGGTGTTACTGTACCAAGTATATAGTCTACTCTAAGATTCTCGTTTTGAACGTACTTTGATGTAGCACTAGCATATGGACGTTATGTTTTATATAGATAGGATTGTCTGCAGCCAGTAACATATTTGCTAGACCAGCTAACACGTTCTAATATTGACCGTACCATAGATCATCGAGTAACTGAAGTATATATACCTAATACAATGTACTGAGGTTTCGTACGACATACACGGTCTTTACATTCTAGATTCTCGTACAGTTATAGGCTCAAAAGTAGTTATCTGGAACAGTCAGCGAGATGCCCTAAAATGAGGAATCAACTAAGAACTGAAATTGTTGTTCAACTAGGCTAATCTTCATTCATCTGTCCTTTTAGGCTACCGTCTGTATCCTAGAAAGATTAGGTATTTAAGTTATAATGCGGTATTTCTAAATATTCTGTTTGTCATGGCTCTACGAATTGTCTTTATTTCGGGTTTAGGCATACATTGTCTATTTAGCTTAGCAGTGTCGAATATTTCAGACATTAGATGGCGTTTTGAGAGTGCTATCATTGTATACCGTTTTCATACATCTTGGTCATAATTTACGACTCAAGTAAGAAGGATTTAATGGTAAAATTTGATAAGAACTTCTGAAGGCCATTTAGTAATAGTTTTGATTTATTAAAAATATTACTACATTGAAGTGTCATTATATTTAAGCAATAAACTTGTATTAGCGAGCGAAAGTCAGCTACTGGTGTTATGCTAATCACGTTTAATATCAGCTAAGGTTATTGCCACTCCGTAGACGAAATAAGAAGAAATCAGTATTTGGACATGGGAAGCACTTTGTCCAGTATGAAGCCAGGACTTACTATCAGGTAAGTCCTATATTATATCATCATGTAAGGTGTATTTCATGTAACATTACTGGATTAATAGTTTGGCAGGGAACAAACAGGTTGAATGCCAAATATCAGTTCATCAATTGCTATGCCTCCATAATTTCTAAATTTTGCATTTTTCATATTGTATCTTAGTTTAATTTAGTGTAATATTTACGTATTAATTATTTTATATATGACTGGAAAGTGACTTTTAAAATATAATTCTTATCAAGCATCACTATTTTATTCTGCTTTGTATGTAAGATTCTTCGTATTGCACATTATAGTTTGTATTGGTTCGTATAAGAACTCTTACTCATGCTCATCATTTAATGTATTTGTTTTAAGTTTGTCTACATGTTTGCATTTTTGTACGAAGGTAATTATATTGGAAAACGTGACCGAATCTACAGCCAACACATTCCTTGAATACATTGAGAGGAACATTCCGGAGGGGGTGACTATGAAGGTCAGTTGATTGAATTATTTTTTTAACAGCCTAAGTCGATTCTATATCTTTCCTTTTAATGAGACTCTAATTCGTCTTCACAAACTTTATAACTTTGAAATCGAATTCAGTGATCCATATATTATTCCAGAGCTATTTTTAAAGGCAGTAATTTAATGGTTTACGTGTTCTAGATCCAATCCATAACTTACAAATGCTATTATGAATTCCTCCAGGTAACGAAGCATGAAATCCAACCTCTTCCGGAACACCTTAGAGAGAGGCCGTCGCAATTGGCAGATTCGTAGAGAATTTCGGGAAGTCCTCTCGTCGGTGAGGAACTGGGCCGGCGATAAATTAGTGACCGGTACTGGGTTGTTTACTGACAGGTCTCACAGGATGGTCCATTGGCCTGGTTTTCTAAATTGTAGGGCAACCTCATTTTATCAATCAAGGGTACGTTTTTTCTTACCTACCTCTCCTTATTTCGAATCTACCTTCGCAGCGATTTCGTTAATAATAATGTATCAGATGATCTGTTTTAATAAGCATCTGCACTGTTGAAATTTCCACCCTACTGTTCTCTTGAGAGATGCTTAGAGCCATTAGGCATGTGGCCGTGTCTATTACCCGATGACATGTTGTCTGGGTGGCCGTTCTTGACCCCCTCTGGAGTTGAAATAAGTAAAAATACGCCAATAGGTTGCGAAGCTTAACAACTATAAGCTCCAAGATCTCTCATTTTACTACTACTAATACTAACCGCAAAAAAATAACGTTGACAATATTCATTCTTAATTTATCTCACAGTTCTCTGATAACTATAGCATCTATGTGAGTCACATGACCTTTATAGGTCCAGATTTCTCCATAAGGCCACACACTCCATGGATGTTAGCAAGTTGTCGGTTAGCACTTAACCATGCTTATGGTGTTTTGTTATAAACAGTTATTGCAGCCATTGTGAAATCTAAGTTTCCTGTTATCGTTTTCGCATCAACCATAAAGGAACTGTGCTGAATTAAAATTAGTCTTAAACGTGCATATCTTGCTGTTTTTACAAATCTAGCTTTACCTTTGTTTCATATTAGCGAGATATAGAGAAGATATGTGTTAATAAATGTGTATTGTATTTGCGCGAATTTTGAAGTAATTATCATAAGCAAATAATGTACAGTTGTAGTAAGGATGATAAAAAATTTTATAATATTGTTATAATAATGATAGTAATAGTAGTAGTAATAATACTAATATTATATGTAGTAATAGCAATTGAAGGAATACAATCGCGCTAACACAACTAATTTTTACAAGGAACTTAGTGATAATGCTTTTGCCAGAGACGTGCTACGATTCATTAGAGAAATTGCACATTGCACACTTTAGCGTTATAGCCCTCTATTTTACTAAACCCAGATCGACACACACTACAAAATACCTTAGAACTATATATATATATATATATATATATTGGATTATTCTAATGAATGTAGTTCACTGTTTAGATAGGTGCTCATCTAATTGCTTGTGCCATATGCAAAGGTGTAAGCATCATGTCCATTCGTGCATCTTTCAGATTTGAGCCGCGAAGGTTTGCCTCCTGTAAATCACTTCCGGACAGGTCACAATTCTGGAAAGAAGCAAAATGTTAGAT
>MNPL01019178.1:0-12392 GCA_002081605.1 Tropilaelaps mercedesae
AAAAAAGCTGAACAACATTTGTATATGTGTAAACGATTTATAAGATAGGCATGTGTATAAGCAATTCAATACGTGCCAGTCAAATTTACCAAACAATAGCACGGCGAATATTTTTGAGTCCCGGCTTCGAGTTTTACAACACCCCTTTTTCTGTAGGACCGTGCCTTAGTTATGGGTTGTGTCATTGCAAAAAACGGTCTTATATTTTTTTACCATACGCTTCATTATCTCGACCTGCATACATTATTACACTTTGCTCGTTTTTCGTCAGATTAAACCTGTCCCTTCTTTTAATGTCGCAAGCCACATTTTAATTTCACAAGTGTAGTTAGTTATTTTCAACTTAATTTCATGTCACGAATGCGTCGTGTTGGGGTGAACAACGTTTCAACGCAGAATGCTTTAACTTTGAAGAAGCAGCCGTCGTTTGTCAACCACCGCTTGCCCAGAAGGGTTCGAGTAGGAAACAAGTGTACAAAAAGGAAAATGTTGAACATATATGCAGCAACACTATTTAACTTTGCTGATACCCTCTATTTATTTGTATTTTTATTTATACTGCCATAATTACAGGCTGGCGTTTGTGACTATGGTATTGTTATATAGGTACTATGGTGTGAAAAAGCATTAGCCTTCGGTGTTACTATTATATCGTCATAATTTTTAATCTCAAACATTTTACATAGCAATTCCTAGGATTGAATTTTCAATTTACACCATCGCAGAAGGATGTATCAAGTTATGGGCACCACAATTTTGGAATGGTCAGTCGCCAGTAGTAGTACTTCAAGTAGTTCTGCAGTTAGTTCTTTAGAGTAGTTCTTCAAGTAACCGTCTAGAAATTTGCGGTCTCGATATAAAAGGACGTTTTGATGGTTTAGGCTCCTATTTACTCACTCAAGCAAGAATATGCTTAACAAGTCTACTTTATAAGGACTAGGGACTTTCTTCTTGGCATTTAGACAATTCCATTCCGCTATTCATGTATCCCAATATAAAAATTATTTTCAATAGGTAGGGATACGTGTATTCGTAATTCGTATTCGTAGCGAGGTTAAAAATAGCTTCTGCTACCTACCGGGTTTTCATTTTGTATATTTTTCGTCTATATATAATCTAACCTCATCAATAATACCTTTTCGTTTGTAGACCGCCCGGGGTGTGAATCGCCGGTCGATATCAGGGCAATTCATTCATTTTGTTTTCATTCCACAGATTCTCTGTTCAGTAACTGTGTCTAATGTGTATCTGTCTACGGGTCGTGTGGTGGTGTTGGTTATGGTTGGCCTATGGCAGTCTGTCTGTAGCTGGCAGCTGACGACTGGGAGTGGGAACCAGCCAGGCAGACCAGTTCAAGTTGTTTCGGACCTGTAGTCGATTTTAACCCCACTGGTTAGTTGGCAAGACGAGGTCTGCCTTTCGTGAGTAGGTTGTTAGGGCGGCGAAGCGTCTGTTTGTTCGCCTCTTTGACCGCCCGTACCAGCGGTGCGGTCTGTGTCGTTTAATTTGTTCGTGGTGTTCATTAGTCATTCCTTTGTTCCCGCTTTGTTGATGTGAACGTGTGCCTTTGTACATCGTGTCCACCCTTAAAACAATAGCTATTGAACGAAGCCACACGTTCGTGATATCACTTTTTAGAAAACACAATCATTGCCAGCGAGTAGTGGCTTGAATACAATGGAACCAGGACTCTGGTTCGATTCCTGACGTCGTTCAGAATCGAGCGAATCTCTTAAGGAGTAGTGCGGTACTAGAGAGCCGTTAAAAAGAACTCCAGAAGTTGCAATAGTGGT
Source organism: Tropilaelaps mercedesae (assembly GCA_002081605.1). NCBI lineage: Eukaryota > Metazoa > Arthropoda > Arachnida > Mesostigmata > Laelapidae > Tropilaelaps > Tropilaelaps mercedesae. The sequence goes on from MNPL01019178.1 coordinate 1,794, forward strand.
TATAACCGTGGTAGCGTTAACGGCAGGGGTAGAAGAGGTGACAGCTCGTGCACCGCTGCCAGCACCGAAATGGAGGAGTCGACTGTCCTTCGACAGGAGGTGGAGCGTCTCACCCGCGAGCTTGACGAAGCCAATCACGAAAAGATTCAAAGCGCGAAGTACGGCCTGGTACTACTTGATGAAAAGGCGGCCCTCGGTCGGCGTTGCGAGGAGCTCGAAGCGCACTACGAGAGTGCACGTAACGAACTCGATATACTCCGAGAAGTAAGTGTAAGAACGCTAATAGTGATGTAAGTGTTTTGCTGAGCAATATAAAAAGTATTAGGATTGGTAAGTAGCAGCTCTACGACGATGAGGTCACTGGGCGTACAGTTCGAGCTTTACACACTGGACCAGTTGTGAAATGCCTTCTTTACCAATGTGGAAAATGAGCACCGCAGAGGATACATTTTTAAGGCGGCGGACTGCTGCGTTGTGACAACGAAAATGTGTCCGTCTATAAATATGTTTCATATCAGTGACAGTTGTCGCCATTGAAGAAGAAGCTGCTTGGTGGGGCTTGAACCAGGGTGTGGTGCATCGGAATGTCATTGAACTATCATAATGCTCATTATAATACTATAGGCTTTGTTTATCTTTATGACTGCCATAAGAATATTTCAAGGAGTTTGCGTTTTCAGGATGATCACAGTCTGTATGGATATGTCTGTATGACGTACAATTGTAAAAAGAGAATAAAACAAGTTTCCTAGTGAAACAACTTTGGACAAAGTAAATTAAAATTTCATGAGAAATGTTAATTCTATATGATGATGATTCGGCTCGTAACGCCACTGTGATCGTGGTTTTTCCGGTGACTGGACGTAGCAAACAACGAGATTTGCTGCGAAATATAAATCAATCCACCTGTCGTGACCTAACGGTCTCGTGATACTGAGATATTAAGTCTGCGGAAGTCGGATTTGAAAAGAAGCTTCTCATTTTGGCCTATAAAATTAACGCAATATTATTGTTGCCTAGAGACAAGGCACCTCATCAATCTTCGTTCGTACGCCCAGGTCGACCTTTTGTCTCATATTAATGTTACCTATCAGGCAACAGATTAAAAGTCAGCGTAAAAGCACGCACAATTCTGGAATGCCGAATTTTTCAGTGAGAACGAGGGTGGCGGTGCCATGCTGGCTCTACACTCACACACACTGGCCTCACTGACAGTAGCAACACGAGGATTGTCCTTGTCGTCCATTGACTTACCGATATTTAGTTTGGGGTCTAAACAATGAGCCATTGCATAGGGTCGCTAAAAGCGCTTCTGTATTGTAAAACGAATCGAGATGAGCAGAGCAAATGGTCAAGTTAACATCCGATATAAGAAAAATCATTATCTCATTGCCAGTTTTGATTCCTTATCTATAAATTCAGAATATTTGATGCTGGCGAATGTGTCATACGTGTGAAAATTTAGTTTGGCGTTGCCTTGAAAATATTTTTATTCAAGTTTTATTACTTTAACGATAACCGGTGCTGCGTTTGAAGTCTTCTCGCGCGCTAACTTGTACTACAATCATTTATATTTTGTATGTCGAGTGCTATAAATATATTGTGTGATCTGCATACATAACCTCGCTGCCATTAGGCCGTACTACTGTATTTGAGAAGAACACAGCCGTGTCTTCACTAGCCAATGAACAGCTTAACGCCGCTTACTAAGTGGTACTGCTCGATTCTATTTGCGTATGCTACTGTGTAGCGGCAAGCATTCGACACTAACTGTAGTGCCGTGTGTATAGTGACCATGCGGCGGCTAGTGGCTCTGCTCCGAAAAAAGTGGATCTGTCTGATGAAGTGTCAGAGCCGGCGTAGTCCATTCGTTGGGTTCGGTCTAGTCGGGAGCCAAATGGCTCCCGTCAGACGGTATATGGCGTTCGTCCCTTTAGTCGACCCCAGAAGCCGACGCATCTTTGGGCAGAGCTGGTTGCTGCCTTTGTTGTTACTCCTTCCTACACCAATGAGAGCGTTAGCAGTGGTCAAGCGATAAACACGAATACCATGTTCTTATTTTCGCTTATTTTCGTATTTTATTGCCACTGCCGTACTGTACCTTGCGCTGACCACGAGATTGGGGCTAGCGCGATGTCGTTTGAGGACGGCCACATGCATCCACATCCCGATTTATACGAAAAGTCATCGAATAGTCGAGCAACCGACCAAAGTGATCGTTCAGCTACGTAGGCTTGCTAGTGGTAGTGGATAACAACCCTGTTCTTCTAGTCTTCGGTAGCCGAAGCCAGAAGTTTGGAGACATAATCTGCTGTCAATGCACGCTTATGCTTCAGTAACAACGTGTACTATACGATCGGTGAACTGCGGGGGGAGAAATAATTGGCAAGGAAGGATACTGCGTGAGTGTATTACGTAGGGCAAACTGATCATTCTCAGAGTTCCGTATAATTTATAGGCTAAATGATAGAGGCCGTCTTCATCGGTTTATGTATTGTAATATTACCTTTCACTCTGCTACGTATTTGTGTTGACTCGTCTATCATAAAATTAAATGTTGAATATTTGGGCCGAGGGCTAGATTCTGTTATTTTTGTTACTCTCTCGATTGACTGCAATTTATGTTACTTTCATCGAACGATTTCACTCCGTCCTGTAATTGTTTAGCCTAGGAGATCGACAAGTTACGCATGCAGCTCCTTGAAATAGACGTTATCCGGATTTTCTATTCGCGTTTTCACGTAGCCTAATAGCCACGGCTAGTAGGAGGCAAGCATAAGCATAAATATTGGGAGCATGGTTTTTACATTAATTTCGTCACGGTCCAGTTTTGGCCCTGAGAAAAGTACTTCTAAAATCGGTGGCAATTAAGCATATCGTCGAACAGAAGTGTTCTCATTAAGAAACTGGTTTATGGTGTCAGCGCTGATGTTTCGTTTTTAGGGGCACTCCATTCATATTTCTGATGCTCATTTTAGCCACACCACAGTGATGATGGACGGATGAGGTACCGTCATTCAACATTTTTTGATTATGCAGTAGTCGCCTAATTATATCTAGAGTGGACAGTCTCACGCATTTAAGACTGGCTATCACACTAGCACGCATACATACAAAAAGTTCGTTTTATCTCCTGCGATAGACAAAGCTACTTGAAGGGACATTTTCTTTTCTGTAAGCACTTATATTTTGCAAAACTTGTTATACAGAGCATTTATAGTTATAGGGACTTAATATATACTTATTAAGTAGTATAGTTATAGTCAGATGCACGTTGACCCAGCGCGATGCGGCAAGGCTTTGTTTTGCAAGCAGATGAATGCTTGCACATTTTTTACAGTATTAAAGCAATAAAGTCAGCGAGCAAACTAATCGACTGCAATCTGGTGGTAAGTTTTCACGTACAAAACAAACAATACCTTTTAATCGGGCAAATATAAACTTTTGGTTATATCTGGCTAAGTATTCGTTGAATTGATCAGACTTCAGTGTCGAACTTTTTTATTGATAAGAACCGAATGTCGCTGATTCAAGAAGCCGTAAGCACCCCTACAGTAAAAACATCAATTCCAATGTTGATACAAACTTAGAATTGCTTAGTACAATGTTACTGTCAAGAGTACAACCATCTGAAGATTACAGCGCAATAGCCTTTTCAGGTTATACGAGCTACTCAGTACTCCTCTCGTAATTTTTGCTTTGCTACAACAAGACCAATGCTGTAAGATAGCATTTTTGTCGCCTTATAGCCCGTTGTTTCCAGGACTTAGAACACTATTAGAAGAAGAATCAAGCCCTCTGGTGTTATTAGAATTGGTGGATCATTATCGGTTTCTTTGTTCCCTCCTGCAAATGTTGCATGACCAACAGATGCAGTCCTTTATGGATAGCTAGAGAATGTCTGTTTTCTGCATAGGATATCAACAAACGTTATACATGTCATATTGCTACTACTAACGCTAAGCGATCCTTTTCTTTGAAGCAAAGATCTTTCTGCTGCATGATAAATGAAAAGCACGGTATTCTGATGTCACACGAATAGTTCGAAGTACGAGCGAACTGCTGCCGCGTTGCTCCTGTAATTGCTATTACCGGCGAACACCTATAGTTGCTACATGGATATTTTTATAGGAATTTTTGGTGCGCCTTCTGTCATCACCCGGATGAAAAGGTGAAACGCTTTCGTGTTCTTTAAGTGTGAAAACGTGAAGCGTTCTACAAGTAGAAATCGGTTCGTATTGCTTAGTGAATGGCAAAATATACATTTGCTTCATGAGATAGGTGTTCCTCGTGTTCCTTCATGCCAGGTGTTCTTCTTACTACTATAAGTGTATGCGTGCTGCCTATAAAAGGAGTTTTGTCGATAACAGGAGCATAGGACAGTAATGTGGACATATTGAAGGAGACATGCCCATAACATTGCCAAGTAACGTCCAACTGACCTGTTCTTTTGTCTCACCAATTAAGCAACGCGTGCGGGTGACATTCTCAAAATGAATGCGCTGAAGAATAGGTGATTTGTGATACAATACACAACGGCGACTAAAATATCTCCTTGGAAACGTTTTTTGCTTGCTTTGGGTCAGTCAAGTTGGTACATCTAAATAGTACTAGGTGTTTAATAAGTTGGATAAAAGCTCTAATGTAGATATGGTACGTAGATTCTTAACTGGAGGTAGCAGAACTATGGGTCGATCTTTAAATGTTATTTTGTAGTTAGTGCTTTGACTACTTGAGATGATTCGTTTTATGGCTGCAATTCCTCTTTATATGAAATTTTAAGTCATTAGATTAATAAACACAAGCGTTACCCGATATGGCAAGTATGCATAGTAAGTAGCGACTCCATTTTTTATAATTTACTTTTTACCAAATATTAGTTGGATATTGCGCCTGACTCTGCGCTTAAAATTTGTGTGGAGCTATCTTTAGAGTGTAACATAAGTGTAAAATATGTTCTGTGAATGAAAATGTAATTTCAGGCATTGAAGAAAGTGGAAACCTCTCAAAAGCTGTCTACGACAACCGGCATAGAACAAGAAGATTCCCTCCTGCAGGAGTCTGCCCAGAAGGAGGCCTCGCTGACCTCAAGTCTTCAAGAACTTGAAAAGGAGCTTAAGTCAGTGAGACAGGAGCTGGGTAGAGTCACCGCGGAGAGGGACCGCGTTCTGGCAGACGGCATTGAACTGAAGGAAAACTACAGCAAAAGCGACTGGGAACGAAAAAATTTGCGGTCGGAATTGAAGGATGTAAAGCTGCGGGAACAGCGGTTACTTTGCGACAACAATGAATTAGAGGAGGAAAATATTGGCTTGCAAAAGCAGGTGTCTGTGTTAAAACAAAGTCAGGTGGAGTTTGAAGTCTTCAAGCATGAAGCAAGAAGACTTGCCGAAGAGGTCGAGTCTCTGCATGGCCAGACTGAAGAGCTACATACTCTCAAAGGTATGATTAGGTTCCACACATAGACACACATATATATAGTACTTGAGAACTTCGTTTTTATGTTTATATTTTCTTTTTTGAAATCAGAATTGATTATCTTTCAAAAAGACAACCGGTAATCGAACGCAACCTATGTTTCTCCGTATGCAAATATCAGCAACATAGAGGACAGACAAATATGAAAGCAATGACAACGCCACGAATTCGCGCGGAACTCCAACCGAAGAAGAGACCAAGGCGGATATATGATAAAAAAGCTAGATCTGTGGAGGGGCGACCATCTGATATAAAAAGTCTATAATTTTAAGGCTACAAAGAATACTAAACCGACCGCGTATTCCTTCTATATTGGCTTAGGTGACTCGACATTACAACATTTGGAATATCCTATCATTGAGTCAACTTTCTATTGAGAAGCCATAAAATGGAGGCAACTTGTGTATTTAAAGGCGCATGTCCAACGACTTGCAGTCTAAAATTGCGTTTAATTGCTGTCCAACTTAAACGTTACAGGCCTGGCAGAGAAACAGCTGGAAGAAGCCCTTGAAGCACTCCAAAGCGAGCGAGAACAGAAGTATACCCTCAAGAAGGAGTTGGATCAACGTGAACAGGCAGCTGCACATTCCGGAAACCTTGCAGGCTTGCGGCTGGATCTAGCGGAAGGCGCCACGGACGACAAAATCCGGCCGTCCACCGTCGGTGACTTATTTAGCGAGTTACACTTAACAGAGATACGGAAGTTGGAGAAACAACTTGAGACCACCGAACTCGAAAAGGAATCTCTGGCTAAGACGCTCGACGAAGCTAAGCAGGAACTAGAGCAAAGTCGCTCCGAGCTTGAAGAGCGCAAAACCAAATTACTACTACTCGGTCGGCGAATTGACGCCCTAGTAATGCAGGCTGAGAATGAAGCTAATGCAAGACTGGAAAACGTGTCAGGCCTTCTGTCCACATTGAAACGGGTTCAAGGAGACCTGTCGAGTTTGGACGGAGCCTCTGGCGCCGAAGGTGGAGAGAATGTGTTATTTAAAGATCAGGTCGCTAACTTTATGAACAAGATATCAAACTATGAACAGCAGATTGCCGATGTCGGTGATGATATGAAGATCTTGGAGAGTATTGGAGAGATCTTTCTTAGTAAGACCACCTCCGCTTTTGAGGACATTGTTTCTGTTCAGGAAGATATCGCTCAGCTGTACCATCATGTGTGTACGCTAAACGGCCAGACGCCCAATCGGGTTGTATTGGACCACGCTAAAGGCGACCAGAAAGAGGGCCACAAGAGTCACATTGAGGTGCTTGCCGATAATCTCCGGACGGACTGGTGTCGACAGTTACTTTTAAAGCGCCATGACCCTGGCCAGCTGAAGGCGCAGATAGAAACATTGAGGGACCAGGTAAAGTTTCTCAAAGAAGCCGTGGAAAGTGCTGTAGGCAATCCGCATAAACTTACCGGAGCAAGCGGCGTTAATTCTGGCGCCACCTCACTCGAAGAGGGTGACCCACAGGAGCAGATTATTAAGCTCAAGTCGCTACTCTCAACGAAACGTGAACAAATCGCCACTCTGCGCGCTGTACTTAAGGCTAATAAACAAACAGCTGAAGTGGCGCTCGCTAACTTGAAGAGCAAGTACGAAACGGAGAAGGCGATTGTATCCGAAACGATGCAGAAGCTTCGGCACGAACTCAAGAGTCTGAAGGAGGATGCTGCGACTTTCGCATCGTTGAGGGCAATGTTCGCCGCACGCTGCGAAGAATACGTTGCACAGATCGATGAGCTACAGCGACAGCTGGGCGCTGCGGAAGAGGAGAAGAAAACGCTCAATTCTCTGCTTCGCATGGCAATTCAACAGAAACTCGCTCTAACCCAGCGGCTCGAGGACCTCGAGATGGATCGAGAGAGGTCCCACCTCCGCAGGTTACTAATCTTTACTTTAATAACATCATTAACGGCGGTGCTTCTCTATCATTCTGTGACGACCGAGAATGAGTTTCGCTTATTGACGGCCACCGATACAAGGGTGTACAAGGTCGACTAACTATTGGATGATTTTGCAAGATGACCGCTCGTTCCTCCAGAAGCTAAGGATGTTCGCGGTGTTTGACAAATAAATGACATAAACAGTTTAAGAGAAGTGTCGCTTTTCCAATGTAGTATTTAAAGTTGATTATGCCTCTAAACGGAATATGTTTAGTGTTTGTCTCTCTCTCTCTCTCTTTCGACCTTTTGTCTTGGTTTAATGAGAATTCTATGCTTGCTTATCATGAAGCAATTATGACGAAAAACAGCTCGTTGAATAAAGACAAACAAGTGTAGACACTAAACAACTGATAATTCGTATCTCGTATCTATCTCGTAGGAGAAAATGAAGTGGACAAAATATAAATATGATTGTCGTGTCGGTTGTTAAATTGCGTATTTGTGCGAATGTCCCAATTTACAGGTCTGGGTCAGCTACGGCCTCTCCCCGAGTGGCGCGTAGCACTCCCCGCGGTAGCCCCCATCATAGCTCGCTGCCATTCTTCAACAGTCAACGACAGCAGCCGAGACAGTCGGGGGACTTCTGAGCAGACTGCGCCGCCTATTTTAATCACGAAAAACTACCACAAAAGGGGCTGTACAACAACATGCATGCACGTGTAACACCCGTGTGAACGACTTGGTATCGAGGCGAACTTGCACCTAGGCAGCGCAGGAAACGGCCAGGAGTACCCTGGCGAAAACAGTGAGTAATAAGTCGAGCAGAGGCAAACAAACACCTGGCCTATTACTTCAGACCAATGTGGCCCCTCATTCGGTATTGACTTCAAAGCTTGATCATTTTACCATTCGGTCACATTAAGGGTGAAATAAAGGTAATTGTCCACGTTGGAGAGAGGGAGGCGTGCTGCTTAAGAGAAAGGGGGGGTCAGCCATACGAGCACTCGAGGCAAATTTTGCACACGAAGTGTGACGCCTCGTTGGAGGTCTTTTGGGTGCCGACCAAGGAGTTCACCGTTATGAACCGGCCTTTAGGGTTAAAGTGCACCTGAATATAATGAGGCAAACAGACATAAAAGGGCCACTGAAACTGCTGGAGAAGTACCAACTGCCCTAAATTACCGGCTTCTTAGTATCGGCAAACTGCATCAAGCTTTTTCAATTTGGAAGAAAAATATTTTATAATGCTGACCGCGGAAAACTGTTCATTCGCGTCATCATGATGCAGACACGACTTTGGCGCCCTTGCAGAACGGAGGAAAATCGTTAAGGGAACAAGCAGTAAGCCTCTGCAGTTAATGGTATCCGTCAATTCTCTGCGGTACCGCCTTTGTGGACTGTTTTCATATTCTCGCGGACAGATTCACAAATTTGCGTTTTGAGGTTGGGCCCTTTCAACGCGGACGTACTGATAGGACAATACTACTTGAATTCGGTTTAATCTTAATATTTAACTTGTCGTGTAAGTTTAGTCCTCTCTACGTTTATAGCCAAGGATGACTACTAAACCATAAGATACCTATAAGTTTATTGTTGTAGCGTAAACTAATTGGGTTGTCGTACCAAAAACCTTATTCTCATGTAGTGTTGTAAACGTGTCTCTCCAAAATATCTGGGATGAGCGATCATTGGTGCTCTATGTTTAATTTGTAGGAGTGCAACTGGTGCTTTATGTTTATTAGTAATAATTTGTTTGATTATTATTGACTCTTTTGGGCTAATTACTAGAAACTCTACGTCTTAAAGACGTTCACCTGACACGTGAATGGCCATTCCAATTGACGCTGAAAGACTTATAACCGTTGATTGCGCAGCAACATTGTGTTTTATCTGTAGGAATATTGGATATTAAACACTTGTCGCCTCAGCACTCAAAAACAACGGCAGCAATTGACAATCGATGGTTTGGGGATTATTGATTTCATTTCATAACATGCTTTTTCAATAATCTAAAATAATTCAGCAACTTGAAGCTTATTTATTTGTTCGAGCGCGTAAAATTGGTGTATTCAGCTGCAGTATTACGTAGCGTTGTCTTAACATAATTTTCAACACCTACCTAAGGATGGACTAGCTCTAGTGATGCCTACGCATGAAATGCTTTTACGAGTGCAAGACAGACCTTTTTGTTTAATGATTTGACGTTACGCACTAAAATGATGTCGCTTGAACGTTCTTTTACTCGGGTATCAACATCGCCGAATATACAATGTGATTAAACTGTGCAACAACCAGTGGAGAAGCTTTCCATTAAGCGATTATGCTATTTCGAAATTCGATTCGTTCTTCTCTAACCGATTGATTTTGTTGAATACAGACATAGTGTCAAATCTAGATGTACCCGCTTATACCGTTGATATCAAACACAACCGGATACTACCGCCCGAAATCACCTGTACGATTTTTTTAGAAATGCATGACACAAAATAAAAACATCTATAATAGTGATCAAATGGAACGCGATCCCAGTACAGATATAGAATCGTCATTCAAATTATATTATAGTAATAATTATGATAAATACTATTATTAATAATGGTATAATTATGCATATAGTAAGTTAAGAAATGAAAAATTTTGTTCCGCGTAGCTTTTGTTCACGTTTTAAAAACGGCAAAAGTCTACTGTTGTTGTGATACGCATGAAACGAGTGACTTTATACTAATATTGTATTATTATGGCTATTATTATTATTATTATTGAATACAAATAAAGAAAATACCAGGCAGGCAACACCCGCTTCGAACGATTTAATATTTATAGATAACTAATATCTGATTAAGAATAGAATAAGTGGAGGCAGTCTTTTGAAAAAGCTAGTGGATGCAAAGTCGGGCTGCTTCTACGTGACATCATGATGTTTAAATAGAAACAAGAGTTGATTGGTCGATAGACGAAGTAGTAGAAAAATTGTTGGTGTATTGACCACTACGTGACAATGAGAGAGAACATGGATGCAGAAAATATGACGTGAAGCTGCCCATTGTGAAGAGGATGACGAAGGTGAAGGGTTCCGTGTATTGTATTATATGATAGAATAATTAATGCGCCATAAAGAGGATGAGAATGTGACGGAGATGGTACGAAGACATTTGACGAACGTAGCACAGCAATTATAATAGTAATAATAATAATAATAATAATAATAATAATAATAATAATAATAATAATAATAA
>MNPL01019178.1:12969-30708 GCA_002081605.1 Tropilaelaps mercedesae
TGATTGAGGAAACGATATGAATGGTGAGTCTTATAGATGTCGAAATCATCATCGTTATTGCGGTAATCGACATAATTGAAAATATGAAGAAGTTTAAGAATGAGAGGGGCTATTATTGCTACTATAGCGAAATACGACCACTGGGCAATGAAGAGATGCAGAAAAATGAGGCCGCGATAAGGGACATCACGACATCAACCATAATTATGATTGATGACGATAATGATAACAGTAGGTTATTAATTATGGTGATTGATGGGGTTCGCAGTGACGAAAAAAAAATTGATGAAAATAAGTGGGGAGAAACAAGCAAAAGTAACTCGGAAGGACAAGTAACTGACTGTACACGTTTTTTTAAACAAAGAAATAAAATCGGTAAAAGCTCAATTGGCATTGTCCTTTCGTTGAACATTAACATATGAGAGTAAGCTAACATATAACATGTTTTTTAAATTATTTAATGCTTCCTTGTGAACACGAAGTTTTGATCATCAGTTGACGCGTGATGTCAATTTGTTTTTCTTAAATTTGCAAAATTAATGTTTTTGTGTGCTTAACAAAGAATATAAAGGAGTAATTCATGTTAGCCAAGCTAACTGTATATTTTTACAAGACCGTTGGTAGATCAGTCACAAATGTTTTTCGCAAAATGGCAGTGGCTTTAACATACTAGGGATAAGGACGCAAAGTTTGGCACATTATAACCTTACAAATGTTTATTCACATTTTATACAAATTTACACATGGCAGCGGCACAATAGCTATAGTGTGATGTTGATAATCAGGTTTACACAGAACTAACACTTTTCGTTTACAGTTAGTGCTTAGCATTTCATAATGGAAGGTCGAAGTGACACAAATATTCAAACCTGTTTTGGATGTATTTCAATAAAGCGCCATCATTTGAAACAAAAGCCTACTCAAATCTGGTAATTCGTTTACGATGAGGCTCCTAGAATATTCTGCGAATATGATCATACATGCAAATGTGCACGCGTAATTTAGCTTTACTGAGCAATTTACAGAAATATGCTTAAGAATAAATTTTGTAATTTGTAAGGTTATTATGAAGGGCAATTGGAAAAAATAGCTTTCCTTTTGCTTAGAAAATCCACAAAGCTTAAATTCATGAAGCTTGGTCTACTCTAGCACTTGCTCCCCCCAATCAACAGGTGTTTCCTCAATAAGAACTTCCCCGTCGCACACTACGAGACTCGTCTGATTTTCGTCATTGCGAAGTAACTTGTATTCCTTTGCTTTAGGTACACTGCCACCCGTGCGAGCGCTTCCACCATTGCCACTGTTGTAGCGGTGCCGCTTTTTAGCTCGGCGTAAATGGGTAAACTTTAGTCTCATGCGTGTGCGGCTGTTACGTCTTGCTGATAGCGCCGCTTGTCTTACATCCCTTAGAGCATCGACACCATGCAGCTCTTGGACGTGCGCCATGAGGTCGTGTTCCCTAAAACAGTGCTCTGCACAGACCGCACACGTTCGAAGGTTCCTATGCACTAGCTGCAGTTCGGCACGTCGAAGGTTCGACAGCGATTTCGCCTCAAGGCTGGACAAGGAGCAGAAGTTAGGGGTGCCAGCATGATGATGTTCACGCAAGTGGTTTAAAAGAAGCTCGGGTAATTTGAAGCCTTGCGTACAATGTAGGCACGCAAATGCTCGATCGTCGCGGTGGACCATAAGATGGCGAAGTAGTACTGCATAGTTAGCCGAAAAGAAGCGGCACAGTGGACAAATGGTGTACACCCTATTTAGGGGTCGTTTGCAGCGGCGTAGAACTTTCTCGACTGGTCTTAGGGCTTCCTTTCGGATGGATCGACGATTCGCGCGTCGAAGCCGTTTCCTTTCAGTAAAAAAGCGTGATGATAACACAGCAGCAGCTGCCTGCTGGGCTGCGGCATCATGCACCGATTCGACCATCGGAGGGTTACCTAGGTCGGGATTACGGTTTTGCTCTTCTAGGTGCGAATTGTGATCTACGTGTTGCACGCATTGGATATAATTTTGGCCGGCTTGCAGTTCTGTGTGAGTACCGACGACTTCTGTTGCCGATGAAATTTCAGTGTCCACGAATTCCTGATCCTCGACCTCCTGAAAACCATGGTATGAATTGCTTTACGCCAAACGCCAGAAACTTTCCGACCGACTCGCAGCCCAAATATTTATTAAGTTATTCCAATTTCGAGCAAACAAGAAATACGACCTTAAAAGAGAATACAATATATGTTCTAAAAAGGAAAAGAACGATATTTGAAGACAATGAGATCAATAGAAGCCTGAATGCGCTTGAGTACCGGCTGAATAATCTCTATATCCTGGTCATCAACTTGAACGTTTGCTTGGTTTGGAGAATATGCGCTTGACGTAGATGCGACAACTTCTTCTTCTGTATAGGCCTCAACGAGAAATCCTTCAGTCACTTGCTCATGGCTGAATATCGTCTCTTGTCTTCCCATACTTCCTCGTGGCGGCAGCTCGAAGTATTTCGATTCGGAATACACACGGTCAAGAATGTCCGGCCGCGTCTCACGAGTCCATTTAATTTGGAAAATCTTGAACGCATCATGAAGAGATAATTATATGTTATCCGAGGCTACCTTAAACATCTACAATGCTAAAAAAATGTATTACATTTAATGTACAAAGGCACCAAAGTAGGATAATCTACACGGATTTGGCTGAGGAATATTGCCGTAAGTTCCAGCCAGTGCTTCACGATATGCATCGCTTCCGGTATAATGGAAACTATCATGAATGGGAATGTTTCTAGAGATTTTGACTCGGAGCTGGGAATGATACCTTAGACGATTTGAATTCTTCGCTGTCAGTTGTGCATGGAATCGACACTTTCGCCAAAGCGGAGCGAAAACGCTGCTTGGATTCCATCCAGTATTGCGGATGATTCTCGGCCACTTCCCTCTGCTTGAGTCGGTCCCATTCACGAAATACAATACAGTCATCAACACGCCATTCAGCGCCATTTTTATGGGACCAGCTCATCGCGAATGTGCCAGCAGGACGATCCACCTACGTAGGATTACAAATACATTTAAAGGCCATATGTATGTTACTTTGAATGAAACTATATTGTATATTCATGTGACTTAATCATATTATGTAACTTTCGCTAGTAGACCATATCGTTTGTAAGATTAGATTACAGGCAATACTGTTCATTGCTTATGCACAAAAAGTCGATTGTCAAATGTTTCGTTGTCGAGACTATAACTTTCACGAGTAGCCCATACATATGTAAGATTGGATTATAGGTAATTCTGTCAATTGCTTACCTGGATTATAGGAACTTCTGTCAATTGCTTACCTGGAGTATAGGAAATTCTGTCAATTGCTTACCTGGAGTATAGGAAATTCTGTCAATTGCTTACCCATACAAGTCGATTACCAAATGTTTCGTTGTCGAGATGAGGTAGTAGGAAATCTTGAATGAGCTTTGGTCCTTTTTTTTGCGACTGCGGTGGTGCGCGTCGCCGTGACTTCATAAGGCGAGCCTCAGAATTTGCCGTTGGTCGACTAAAATATATTATTTTTCCTCACTTCAATATGCAAAGTTCATAACTTTTTTCGCAAAAACACTAATTTCACATAAGGATTTCACAGTTCTAACATCTGATGATTGCTCCATTATGTTAGATATTACATTCCTTTGTCCTTTGTAACGTTTTTTCATGGTAATAAAGTTAACTCATGGATTTCTGTCAATCGTGCTAGATTGTCAAAAAAGTGCCCCAACCATCTGGATCTTAATTCAGATTCATAAAGTTAACCAACAATCGAGTACAATAACATCTGCTAAGAAATGGCAGAAATGTGTACTTACTTTTCATAGTCCATTGACTTCTGCATGGATGGACACATTCGATTACGGCCATAACCATCCACTGAATTCGATGAGTGCTCAAATGGAGATCCGTAGGCGTTTCTGGAGGCTCCGCCCGCTTTCTTCACAACAAGTACTTCTTGTTCGCTGACCATTACGAAGCGAGTATCCTCCGATTCCTTGGCCTCCTCGATATCCTCTCTGGCATGATCGATACTTTCATTTAACGCCTGTTCATCATCTCCCACCTCAACAATGACTTCCTGTTAGAAAGCAAGAGAGCGGAGAAGCAAGAAATGCGGAGCTAAATGTTACTTTACCCCGCCCAGACACATGCCAAGTGACAGTTTAGCAAATTCGCCAAAAAACAAAATACAGTCGAAGAGAAAAATAGCGAATGACTGAAGCCCTTTTCGCACCGAGGGAGTTTGGAACAGAAGGAAGAGGTGGCGTAGAGACTACACACGAGCTTAACTAGTCATATGTTAGCGGTCTTGCTTTGATAACTTTCAAAGTAACTAACCGTATAAATCAAATATGTTATCCCTGAAAATAAGCCATGGCAAATCGGCTTGAAAATTATACAACCGGCACGCTTTACCTCATGTTTTGCATATTCTGGTTGATCAATATCCCCTGCTTCTCCGCCTTCTTCCACGTAGAGAAAATCCTCTGCAACTCCAGTACACCCCTGTTCCGGTTGTTGCTCCTGTTTAGTTTCCAACCCTTCGGACTCCTCCTGAGCGCCAGAATACACCAAAATCGTTGCTCCATCAGCCCCTTGGCAAACTGAAACTTCCGACTCCGGAATAATCTGGAACAGTCCGAGAAACGAAGCCAAAATGAAAGGGAAAAACATTTTCATACACGCCTACATACGTGCATTCACTACGGATCGTAGTATCAATAGAAGTAATAACTGCTACCTAAACACACATAAACAACCCGAAATAACCATTGAATACATTTACTTGAACATCAAGAGCGACCATAGCCCAATCTAAAGATACCTTATATTCTCCCGTGGCTTGATTAATGTAGACATATTCCACGTCCCCCTGGCCTGCAAACATCTCCAACAGGGATGACTAGAGAGGCCACCTCAACATTCAAGTATTAAGGTCGGGCGCTGTGGAATTTGTAGAGAAGCAAATGTTTCTGAAATAGATAGTATTGTTAGCTACAAAATTTTTGTTGTGCTATTGTTAGACAAGTTTACAAATAGCAGTTCAGAATATGCGACGATGATAATGAATAAAAACAACTTTTCGCGCGTATAATACTCAATTTATTTTAATGATGCTACATGCAAGACTTACAACACGCACGCTTTAAAAAGTTGTTGACCCCAATAGATGATGACTTAATTCTTTTTAATGATAAAGGCATGCTTCATTATAGACAATCGAATACAAAGAACGTCAACGTAACGTGTTCATAGCTTGCGGCAAGCAGACTTCTGCTGACGAGAAGATAACAAGGAAGTCCTAACACCTTTAAATATACAAATTATCTTCCCCACTTACGACGCTGTATTTATTGTTCTCCGTTTTTTAACGAAAGCCGCCGTACGCCCTTTTTACATGCTTGTAGATGAAACGCCGAAGTCCCGAGTCTAGCGGGTGGGGAGAATAGGGTTTTAGTGGTTTGCGAATTTCACGGCCTGCTGCGTGAAATTCCCCCAGAACAAGACAAAAAGATGAAACGCTGAAGCCTTCATTGTAAGCGAAACAGATGTTTTAAAGATAAAGTTCATCTTGGTCTGGTTGCCCACAAGGTTAACGTGACTGATGTAAACATGTCTCTTCCGTATGATATATATATTTTCATTGGACGCCAATTACAGCTCTATTACTTCAGACAGTTTAAAAAAATTTTAAATGAGCGCTTTCGTCCTCTTAGGCTTTTTTGCACATTTAACGCCTCCAAAACGAACGTTCCACAGCTTCGCTTTCTTCTTTTTTCTCGAATGCCATTTCGAACGAATAGTTTTTTTGAGTTCCAAAGCAGTCCGTTTTTGAGAGTTATAGAGTTCAACAGTCAAATACATGGCGATATCATAACGTGCACATAAAAATTTGAAGGTGAAGATGTCGTCAGAGCCATTAATTCCGTTCCTATGATATTGTCTTAGGTTTTACGAAATGTAATCCATAATGTATCAGTGCGGTGTAAAGACTATTTTAACACAGCACTATAACCGAATATTGAAAGATAATTATTTTTTAAAATATCCGGGGCGCGAATATTGACAGAGCCGATTAGTAGTGCACCCTCAGCAGGGCTCGCGGAAAACACTAAAAGGAATAAATCTAAAAAATATCTTGAACGTATCAAAACGATAATCTCAGATTCGGAAGAGGACTGGACCATCCAAGGAGGAACGGTGTAAGATTACAGCTCTGGGGACTTCTCAAGATGCAACTTCTCAAGATGATTGAACTTTTACAGATCAATTTAGCAGAAGTCGGGTAACCAATGATCTACTTAAAGTTGAATGTGCGTCAAGGCATATCTCCATCGGAACCAAACAGGCGAGTGGCGATCGAGATGGGTGAAAGGGAGAACTGAATGGTATGAAGAGGATCAACTGGACACTACAGTGTGATGCCCCTCTGGACCTACGCAATTGGACATCTCAGGGAATGGATCGGGCTTAGGCTCCACTTGGGTAGAAAACGATGTCAAAACACTCATATGCGGTTGCTGTTTGTCACCAAATAAATTAATAGAGGAATTTCAACACTTTTCAGACGATCTCGGGAGAGAAATTAGACTACACAGAGAAAGAAAGAAATTCTGATAGACTGCAATTGATTTAGATAGACTTCTGATTCTGATGAGACTTTAATGCGCCTAACGTAGGACGGGATGGAACATGTATCACACGTAGAAAAAGGGCTCTAGAAATATAGATCGCGGCCAAGGACCTTCTAGTAATTAACGAGGAACAGGTCCTTACTTTCGGCAGACGGGGCCAAAAGGCCTCGGTGGATGGTAAAATCAACAGGGTGGGCAACAGGCTGAAAAGTCCTCGACAATGAACCACATAGTGATCATTGGTATATCGTTTTTTCAATTCAAAGTAATCACGAAACCGACGCTCCTACGGACCACGTAAGCCCTGCCAAGTGGGAAGCCAGAAGGATAGACAGGTCGGTTTTCAAGGAGGTGGCTGCGAGCCTCGGCAAAAAGCGGCCGGGCGGGCGGTGATGGCGGCAGAAATTTCAACGTGATGTAGACTCTTTTCTCTACGACGGGGAACTACATCCAGTAGAACTGATACGAATCATAGAAAGTCTTCTTCAAGGCTTATCGAGGTTGGCGAGGGAGGCATGTACACCTCTGGAGAAAAATACCGATGTACTGGTGGAATGAGAAAATTAGAGCAGCTAGAAAGTATGAAAGCTAGGAGGATTTTAACTAGGCACAATGGGGCAATTAGCAGAATGATAAATGATTTAGTTTTTATCGAAAGGGGTAAGCTTTTAGGGAGGGAACATAAAACAAAGAGAGAACACCTTAGAAAACGAGGAAGGGATAGCAAAATGAAGACATGGAAGAAAATGCAGGCAAATGTTAAAAGGAATACTTGGGGATTATCCTACAGAATAGTTAGGAGTAAAATCGAAAACGGAGCTCCTCAGCTCTTTTGAGAAAAGATTAGGGATATAGTGCGGGACTTTCTTCCATCACATGTCACCTAGGGCTCAACGAACAGGACTGCCGTAATCACGACCGGGGAGGTTCGCCTCGCATGCAAACAGCTATCTTCAGGTAAGACATCTGGGCCGGATGGCATATCTGCAGAGGCACTCAAGAGGGTAGCCAGATAAGGTAGAAAAGAGGTTTCAGCTATAATGTTCAATAAGCTAATTCGAAAGGGAAAATTCCCAGCCATTTGGAGAAAGAGCAGGCTGGTCCTTATACCCAAACCTGGTGACACTTCATCCAAGGGGTTCCAATTCATCTGTCTCCTTGGCACCTTTGGCAAGTTCTATGAGGCTAAGATACTTGCCAAAAAAAATGCCTCTCCCGACTCCCAACAGGATTTTTGGAGTGGCAGACCTTTCCCTGAGCCAACTCGACGTGTTCTGAGTCTAGCGGGTGAGGAAGCAATGAAGTCAAGACCAGGCGTTTCGTCCTCATGGTCCTGCTAAATGTTAAGAACGCCTTCAACTCGGTAGGATGAAGGGAGAGTGTGTGCGCACTTGAGGAAAAGGGGATCTTGGTGGGTATGAGATACTTTATTTCATCGTACCTTAGCCAACGGTCGTTATTAGTGGGTGATGTGGACTTTGAAGTCACGGCCGGTGTCCCTCAAGGGTCTATACTGGGCCCCACTCTTTCGAGCCTAGCCTACGACGGGGTTTTGACTGTCCCTCTGCCGCCCGGCGTCCAGTCAATTACATAGGCGGATAATCTGGCTTTGATGGTCACGGCACCCGATAAGGATATTTTACAAGAAAGGACCAATGAAGCCCTGCCCACAGTTGCCGAGTGGACGAGATAGAGCAAACTGAAATGCGCGCCGGACAAGACGAAGGCATTTTATCTTACGGGTGGGAATAGCAGGAAAGGCATTAGGCTGAACCTCGAAGGCCACCCAATAGAGACCAGGAAAGAGGCGAGGTACCTAGGCGTTCGACTGGACACCAATTTAACTGACACTGCACATGTACGAAAAATACCTCTATAGGCTAGCCGGGTGGCAGCTAACATTACCGGTATTCTCTCGAGAATTGGAGGCGCTTCCAATGCCAATCTATACTCATATACGCTGCTTAGCATAAGCGGATCTGATTCTGCGCACTCGGATAAACAGGAACTTGCTCTAAAGGGCGCAGTGACCTCTGGCGGTTAAAACAGCCAGGGCATACAGGATGGTCTCCGCCGAGGTCTATTGATGCTGGCCAGAATACTCCCTTAGGCAAGCGAGGGGGCCGAATGCTTTATAGACAATGTAGTGTACGATCCACAAGCTGCCAGAAAGGCGACCCTTGACTGGTGGAAGGAAGACTGGCAAAGGAATCAGCCATGTTAGATCGAAAGACACCTAAACTAAAACCTGAGACCAGACCTTGAGGAATGGTTCAGCAGTGACTGGGAGCTTACGTACAGGGTCCCCTAAGTCCTCACGGGTCATGGTCACTTTCACACCTATTTAGAGCGGATGGGTAAAGCTCCCTCAGATGCGTGTGTCCTCTGTCCGTAGGGTGTCACGGGCGATATAGACGACGTGCACAGTCTTTCGGTGTGACGCTTTGTCGGGCCCAAGAGAGACGGAGGGCTAGGACTTTGAGTCCATGTCACTATGAAAGATATTTAAAAAGATAATGGGTTGCCGAGAGGAAAGGGACCGCCGGAAGGAAGCATGAGAGAAAAACAGGCTATTGAGAACCTCCGTACACGATGACTGCAGGGACGAAGAATCGAGTCAGGGGCTGAGTAACGATGAAGCAGGCCCCGTAGGCAGTTTGACATTGCTGCACTCGATGCCCCCGCTGGGTGACTAGGGAGCACTCGTAACGAACTGGGCATTAAAATTCGAAGTAACGCAAGAAGCTTTCCGAGCCATCTGGAGGAAGGAGAGAAGACGGCTTTAGCAGGTTTGTAAATCACACACTAACGCTTATACGAGTGTATCGTGTATGTGCATCAGGCACTTCCGAAACTTTTTAAAAAAAGATCTTTAAGCCTTGATATTTGTGCATGAACCATCGTTATCCATGGTTATCATAAGTGCCATATTACCCTTGTAAACAGATTAATGTCGCTTATCTAATTACAGTTTATCCTTTCCAAATAAATTCGAGTGTAGAATGCTTATTGTATATCCCTACTGCTAATTATTGTCATCACTTCTTGGTTAATTTATATGGCCAACGTTTTCTTTATGCCAAACTTTCAACATCTCTACTATAGTTCTGGGTGAACGACCCTCACACTGCTCCTGCAGCACAACAACTTATTCAATCGCCCGTCCGCCATCTTAGTTAGCAATTGATAAACCGCACGTTGTAAGAGGGCCGTATATAGCCATAAGGCAATTGAAGTTTATTCGCCAAATCCACTATTTATGAGATATGTAAAATATAAGACTCTGTCGCGTCGTGTGCAACATTTTCTCCTCTACCCGGCACGGATTACTAAGACTTGGCGCCTTCGAAATCGAAAGCGAAACCAAAACCACCAAATCGCGAACCACTAAAAGCGAAACCACTCGTCGCAAAACGGTGGCGGCTGCCAATGTATCAGGACTGCTTGAGTTCGATCCATCGCACAACCCCCTATTGTTGGCTCTAGCTAACGAGTTCCAAACGCAATCTGTGAACTCGCCGTTTTACCTACTATTTTTCCTTACCGTTTTCGTAGAGGTGAGCGGGATCAGGTGAGCACTATAGTAAAACCTCATCTGCCCTTCGTACAATTTATTTGCGCCTACGCATTTAATTGTTGATCGAAATGCTAGTCCGGTCGACTACCAACCGCTGATAAGAGGTTGATATAACGTGATTATACTCACGTATGTGTATTATGCATGCCAATAAAACACAAAATTTTTTGGTTCATGACAATAGAAATGGCGGTCTATGAGGATAGATGGCAGACATGGCGATCTCCGATACAACACATGGTTGCCAGTACTGGGCTGTCCATGCTCTTGTGGCGCCAAATTTAAATTTTCTTTTAGCAGAACCTTTGTGACTGCACAAAAGCTAAATAAATATCTACACAGTATTAATATTAAACAGAACGCAGGTTTACGGGAACAAAGACGTAGGCGTGTATAACACCTTCGATCTACTTCGAAGTGAGCGCAGGTGTAAGACCCATAATTTAAGAGACCCTCACACAATTCAGCTTAAATCGAATTGGTTAAACCTCCCTGGTGAATGTTCCTCACGAACTATATTCATTCATTTTATCTAGATTATATATCTATCTATCTATCTATCTATATATATCTAACATTTATCATAGTTTTCTCGTTTCGTACGCATGCTCGTGCTCTCTACTAACATACAGTTTCAGTTTGAATATTAATGAAAAAATTGCAAGGACTTCACTTCTAAACGTGCGCAAAATGAGCCGATGCATTCAATCAATTTTTACGCACTAAAAAGTGTAGACCACTAATAAAATATTCGTATGTCTAAATGGTTAATATTCTGTAGCCAATAAAGCGGCAGTTTAAAAGAGTTAAACTTTCCTCTTCTCTTCTTTTTGAACTTGGTTCTTGGGTTCTCGAACTTGCGAGGCTCTGTTTTGTAGGGTGACAGTTGACGAGTCATCTGGATTGCTTTTTGACATTTCTATTTGACACTGCGGCTTTTACTGAATAACAAAATAAGAAAAAAATAAGGCAAAACAAAGCAGTTTTGTCTTAACATTCACATTTATCAAAATTCTTCTTCGCAACACAGGCATGGCGGATTGCGGCGTGAATCCGCTACGATGGGATCTCAAGTGGATTGGGGAAAATATTTGCTATCGACTGCATCCAAAGGTGGATCCCGCGACAAGGTCGCAAAGACCAATAGAATTCACTGAAGAGGAAATGGGTGGGTTGCAACCTATATTATAAAAATACTAATACTAATAATATAATAATTAATAGTAGGAATGATAGCAGACGGAGAATTGCACAAACGTTAGAAGACAGTAGTATGATTAAATTAAGCAGCAGCACGCAACGCGCACCTTTATTGTGCTTAACCGTTTCCGAACGAAAAGCTATATAGACTAAACAGTAGCATTAGTAATGCATATGTGTCTTTTGTTTGCTTTCATTTCTCTGACCCATACCTCATGGAAGATGGTAATTCTGAGAATGACCCAGATTTCACTGAGATGCTTGATGAACCTAATGTTGTAGCACCCGACGAAATAGAAAAGGTAAGAGCCACTCTCCATGTTCCGGATCGGTACATAGGCAGCGTTTGTGGCAAGCAACATTCTCGTCGAAAGGAAATCGAAGCGGACACGGCCACAATTATTCGCATTCCTGAAAAAGGCTCCGATGATGACATCGGTTAGTACCATAATCTCGCAATAACTTGTAATCACCTATGGTTAAAAAATTATCCCAAAGACTGCTAATGAACAAGCTGACCAACAGGCCTGTAAGAATGTCCAACGTATTTAGTACATCACCATAATAGGGCTGAAAGCAATAAAGTGTTCTAACTAAATAATGTAAGTGATATGCTTAGAATATTTTAAATATTGGTGATTATATGGTACATCATAACTACTATCATAACCAAATATATATTTTTTTGTAATCTCTCTATAATTTTGTTTCTATGTTGCAGTCATTTTAGGCGACACGCATGAAAGTGTTGCAGAGTGTTTATCACGTCTACGCACTCTTATTGATATTGCACGGTCTTACGAAGCCGTCACACACATCATTTCGATTCCGTTAGCGTTCGATACGGTCAAAAAAAATCTAAACGAGTTCAGGTGTCTCGCAATTGCGGTAAGAGCGTTTTATTGCGTCCTGCGAGATAGTTTTTCAGTTTAAATGAAGATTCTCTTTTACCGTTCAAGTGGGCATTTTTTATTACGCTGCTTAAGTATTAACGTCTTTCCGTTGCCCGCATTCAGACGTCGCCAGCACTTTCAGAGCGATTGTTTGTTTGCGAAGATAAGCTTCACCTGACCGTCTGCTGTTTGTGCCTACAAGACGAAGTTGAACTTCTTCAAGCAGGCGACGTCCTTCTGGGATGTGAGGACTTAGTTGCCAAGCATCTCGAAGAGAAACCTTTATTCATCCAGGTGCGCTAGCCTCTACTATAACAAAAGTGACTCAGAGTTCAAACCTCTTTTAGTAGCTCGCGGCATTACTTAAACCTTTTATCGTATCGAGTGAGGTAATATACACCCGTGTGAATGCTCACATAATTGAACGGTTCCATTTTCATCATAAATATCGAATTATCTACTTGGCATTCATTTGATTTGAACTCATCTGAAAATTGATATTCGTACCTGTTTAATTTTTTCTTCAATTATATTTGAAGCTATTCCAAATAGAACGGAAATGTTAACATCAACTTGCACGGTAGCAGCGGGATTTCAATGATTCGATATATTACAAGCATGCTTTACTTCAGATTCGTGGTCTGGAGATAATGAACGATGATCCAGATGTGGTGAATGTGCTGTACGCAAACATTCAAGAAGCACAACGAAACGATACCGGGAGGTTGGTACAGAAACAAAATTGAGTTGGCTCATATGTATTCAGATCGAGAAATGATTTTCGTAAAGCGAGGGTGTATTCTTTTTTTTTATTTTTTGTGCTTGAAGGTCATGCTTAGATCTCTTACTGAAATTTTACGCAAAAGTGACATAAGTCTGTACATGTTATCACGCGCTAATTTAAGATTCGGACCCGAGATTTGTAAAAGCATTTCATATTATTTTTTTAAACGTTATTAACTCATTGATTTAGTGAAACAGGACACTTGTTACTGAAAATTCAGTGTCGTTTGGTATGATAATATTTTCTTAACGCATGAGATATTGCTATTTACGTTTGAGGCAGCCTGCTTTATTAAACGTCAATTTCAGTTGACCGTAGTCGTTTTTATGCTCTTCTAGCAACGAATTTCGTATCCTCGGTTTTTCGCCGTGTGCCGCAACCGCAGAAGGCATGGTTCTCATGTGTACTATTTTTTGGGCGTGAAGTAAGGCGTAAACATAGATCAAATAAGGTATTCTATTGGTTAATTTTGGGATTAAAATAGTTAGCCCACCTTTCTCTTAGACGGAAAATGTTGCTGCTAAGCTTGAACGATCTTGTGTATACCCTATTGTTCATAAATACTAATATAAAAAAAAATTATTTGTGCATTGAACTACGGTTTTTAGATAGTTAATTCGATTACTACTTTTGATTCTGGTTTTCTAAGAAATTAACTGACGGGAAGAATAACACTAGGAAACAAAACATTCTCGAATCAGAACAGTGTTTAGAGCTATTACCATTTGTTATCTGAACAATTCATGAATTTGAAGTTTCTCCAGAACTTTTGTTTGGGTTTACATTTGAACTCACTAGATTGTGTCCAAACGCATACGTTGTGATCCAATACCTAAGACACTATCTTGCTATAAAACGCGTATGACTATGGTTTCGATTAGCCGGATATGTTCTCATTTAGAACCAAACCACTGAACGCTGTTCTACTTGTAAGTTCTTTCGACGCGGCAGATTGCGACGACGTGGCGGCTTTCCATTGATTTTATTATCCGACCATAGTTTTGACGTGCGTCAATTCTAGTCGTTCCCACATTTCCTCTCCGTGTAGCATGTGTCTGCAAGTAATCGCACTCAACAACTGATCCACGACCACGAAACAGTGTACTTAGGCGTGGCGAATACGGTCATCCTTTTGGATGACCGTACACTGTATTCGGTATATTATAAGAAATTACGTTCGAAACTTTATGGCTAAGTCAACTAGTCAAGCCTCGCTGTTGTGATTTTTAAATGACGTATAGACATTTCTTAAGTATTGTCATTTACTGAAAGCTTCGTTTAATGATTGGAAAGTGCGCTAGTTGATAAAAAAAACGACAAAGTATTACGACATCGATTTAAGATTACAGGGTCTGTGTGACGATGTCGTGCAGCGATTCCGTGAGTCTGGTCTAATGGTAAACAGCCAGGCGTCGGATCGAGAGCACTTAAAGCTGCACATGACCTTAATGAACTCCAAGTTGGCCCAGGAACCAAATGCGTTAGTGAACCCGGCTTTCGCGTTTCGAAATCGCCGAAGGACCTACGATAACGTCAAACCTTTTAGTGCCAAGAAAATTCTTCAGGTATGAATCAGCCAAAGTAAATAATAAGATGTTATGAATTGTCAAAACTGTCGAATAGAAGATGCGAGTGAAATATCCTGCAACAATTATGGCTACGAATAATTTAAGCGCTTATAATGAAATATACCTGTAGTTCTAATTCGTGCATAGTATGAAAAATCATTTTATCCGCTCTAAAACAATGTTTAGTACAGCCAGAGGCTGGAAAAATATGATTTAAAATATGAGCAATGAATCTATTTAATGATATAGAAGGGTGTAGTGAACCCATTTTTTGGTTGTTATGTGAAACAACAATTATTTTTTCGGCTAATTCAAACACATATAACATTCAAAGTAGGCAATGGCTGCGTATTCCTTTTAAACTGGCCGCAGTTCTTCACATCGGCATTAACTTTTCGTTATCTGATTCGCGTTACAGACGCTTGGTGATCAAGATTTCGGTGTGGTGCAGGTGTGCCAAATGGAGCTGAACGTGATATCGCAGGTGGAACCGTGCACCGGCTACTACCGCTGTATGGCTAAGATCTGTTTCCCAATCGATGCTGAATTATTGCCTACCTATTGACAACTCTATAGCACTAAATGTGTATATTTTATCCAAATCCTAATGTTGAAACATAAAACGAGTATTATCCGTGCCGAATACAAACTACAGAATAACAAACCTACTTCGATCAAATGCACCGTAGTGTTTTCCGTGTAGTAACGTTTATTCAGTATCTTGTGTGGTAGCAAATATTTACAGATTTTTCATCTTCATCTCCTCATTATTCTTTTCAGTTTCTTATCATTATTATTGTTATTTGTCCTGTTATCGAATGCCGTACCCCTCCGGAAGGGAATTAATTGAACGAAACAACCACCATCGCCACATGTATATGATGGTTCTGCTGGTACTGAAATGATGCATATGCATTACGTTAAATATTTCCGCCACACAAACACACTCACACAGGCACATATACAAACAGTTGAATGGTTCCGTCTCTGCGACCCATCACGATTCTCTTTCAACACACGCCTGTGTATTACCTAATTGCTACGCTTCCACCCGACCCAGGCGATGCATGGTTGTTTCCGCGTCGGTTTCTTTTTTGTAGGTTTCCGGGCGACATCTTCCGGAGAGGCTCGGGCCATTTCTTTTAACTGTGCCTCGGACGCTACGATAAAACCTTACACTCACTTTGCTCTTTTTGGTTGGTTTACATAATTCGCAATCGTATCCTCACATCAGCGTCATCACTATTCTTACTCTCGGTTTTATGATGACGATCATCATCACATATTCACTTTCATTGTAATCGGTTTCAATATGTTACTGTTGGGAATATGAATGAATAGTGGTCAGCATCATCAGCATTCTTATCATCATCCACAATTATCATCACTGATATTGTTATTATTACTGTAGTTATTATTATCATGATTATTATTATTATCTTTGTTATTAATATTTATATGCCGGTTGCTGTTATTTTTACTGCTGCTGTTATCATTATTATTAAGCTCTTTTTCATCTTGCTATTGGTTCTCGTCCCTCAATCAAATTAGCATCATCAAGTCCACCTGTGTTCAAACAGTGAATTCATCTAGCGTTTTCTGCTCAACAACGCAATCGACTAAGACAAGCATCAAACAATCCTGTTTTCTGAGTACGCAACTTAGCATCTATATCTAGTACCAGATTCTCTCTTGTGCTCTTTCGCACTCTTCTTCCTTTCGTTCTCTAGCTCTGAATCAGTTGCACAACACAATTGGTTAGTGTCCTAGGTCTTCCAGTCGTCGTTCTCTCATACCTTCGTTCTTCGGCCGATACTTTCATATCCACTTTCTTTTTGGCTTATATTTATTAACGTTATCAAAACGGACAAGATGTTTTTCTTTTGTTAGAATTGTTTGTTTATTGTGTCGCTAATTCTTCTGTTGCAAGTTTTATGAAATTACGCTTTTTTAGTTGACGTCAAACTACAGCGGTTTGATCGATTTTCTCGCGCTTCGCCGCTAATCATTATGGGTGGTTACGCTTTCCAGATATTGTGCTGATATGATAAAGAAAAATGTCATCTTTCATCAAGTATATGCGTTGCTATAGATCTCATTTGGGAACTTTGACGAGCCTCTACTACGCATGATCAAGTCGAGAGTCGCTATTTTTAGTTTGGTTAATTTCGTTTCAAGCTCTTCACGACCCTCGGGATTGCCCAAGTAACAGTAGGAAACGACGAATGGGTTTTAGGTTCATCTCGATTAACTAGCCCGTACTTTCGACTAGAGGGACCCTTTGAGAGCCCTTGAAAGCAGCCCGTGCTTCAAATTTTAGCGAAATCTCTCACGTATATCAAATATTTGAGAGGCGCCCTATGGCGAGCACTGCAGGCTAGGTTTTCAGCATGAGAGCCTGCTAATTATTGGATAAGAGACATCAGTGTGCTATTTAAAGTAGGAGGGCCTAGTGGAGCGAATTGTCTAGGATGTACTTGGTGAGTTTAAAGATTAGCTTTTCTTTAAACAGATAAAAAGGTAGTTTTTTTTGCTATCATGAGGGTAGTTCACGGGTTGATTCACCAAGCGCTCAAAAAACTTGAATCTCTGTCATTGAAGAAAGTGGTTATAAGGACGGCATTAAACTATCCTATTAATGTTTTCCTAGGTGTGCGTGTGTGTGTCTAGCCATAAAGCGACTCACGGTCGACGTCTCTATCGGCGTGAGCGACTGCAAACACGGAACGAAGAAGCGACATAGAGAGTACCTGTTCTCCTTCTTGCTGAATTTTCGCTTGATGTAATTTGCGTTATTGTTACCATATTTACCGCGAGAATTCTTTGTTTTCACTAACTACAAAGCCACAGTCCTTTTTTACTCTTAGATTTACCCTTAGATGCACTGGTGAAAAAAATGAATGAAAAGATGACGGGAAGTAACGAAAGTACGTTTATAGAAATTTTGGCACAGACTTGAAGATACACTTAGGCCACCACTGTTACACCACTGTCTTCAAAAACTTCTCCAGAACGATAAACACGTAATGGCTTATAAACCTGGCAGTTTT
>MNPL01019184.1:879-10879 GCA_002081605.1 Tropilaelaps mercedesae
GAAAAAGAAAAAAAAACCGTGGACGGTAGAAGAGGGGCATCGCGTAGCAGCAGGATAGCCGGCAACTGTGCTCTAACACAGACATCGGCACTTCACCGACTTCTATACAGTCGGTGGGTACCTGCTACATTTGCTTTTCCTTCACCGTTGCTTCTCGTGCGCCACACTTCTGCATGCCCCCTACTCCTCCTCCTTCTCGACGAGTCGTCGTCTAAATGCCGTCGCTCTATTTGAATGCACTGCGCCGTGGCGGGCCGTCCGTTCAGCCCCGTGAGGCCACCCCAGTCAGGATAGATCAGAGAGAACCGAGTCGGAACTGGCGCTCAGACCGAGCCGACAGGCACCGCCGAACCGAAGTGCCATGGAGCCGGACCGACGATGGACGTTGTACCAGTACTTCATGCCCCGTCCAGGCTTGCGTTGACGCTTCGTCGTAGCGGTATAGCAAAGGAATCACTCGACGTAGTACCTTACCTACGTTGGCCAGACTCTCACTCGGCTGAATGCCCGAAAGGCCGAGATCTGTTGATGGCAACGGATCATCATCTGCGCCGTGCACATGACGGCCATTGGCAGCGTAGCATAGACGGCCACTCGCTGACCGGCTCGGGCCATCGCTATCGTTTCTACTCTTCCGCGCTGTGCCGTCTCTGTTGTTGTAAAATTCTTTTTCTCTCCCTCGGCCAAGAAGGAAGACCGTTGTCTGCCATCAGTTTCAAGGCTCTGTGGCTAGCCGTTATGGATCTTGAACAGAATCGCTGATTGGGCCATTCACAGAGGCGACTGCGCTGCGAAAAAAAAAGGAAACGAAAAGAGCCTCGTTATCAGAGTCCCGACCGGAGACGGTTCTTCGTCGTCATCGTTTCAAACGGCGTTCTCCTAACACACACACACACACACACACACATGGCACGTTGGCTCCACAACAGTGGAAAGGCATTCACGACTGCTTCAGGGGTTTTATTTCTATGCTCATACTCCTTGGTAACTCCATATTCCTATCTCCTCCTCCCCAGTCATCGCACGTCGTTGGGGGACCACCGCTATGACCCTCGCAGTCGAGCTTTTGGTCGACCACGTTTATGACTGGCCGATTCGAAGCAGACTGACCGCCAGACGAACCGACAAATTTTCCGAATTTACCGACCACCTCGACCGGCGACTTGTGATGATTTTTGACAAGCACAACCTCCTCGGCCACCTCAAGTTCCTCCCGAGAATATCTGAGATACCTGCGCCTTTATTGCTGGCCATCTAGTCTCATTTTGTTGGGTGCGTTTTACCTTCATATCGCTTTCGCGTTTCTTCTCGCGACCGGGCAAACTGGCAGCGTCATACCCGATCAGGCACCGTTGCTGAGCGACGTCCTATCTCTGAACGCATCAGCCGTGTTTAGAGACTTAACACACATACACACACATTCATACACACACACACACACACACACATATCTATTCTTTCTTCGTCTTCCTCTCCAGTTCGTTGTGCTCCACTCTGTCATCGAGCGGCACTTCAGCGTCATCGAACCGTCTCTCGGCTTCAGACCTTTACCTCATCGTTTACCTCGACCATGAGGGATGTGGCGCTGGCCAAGAAAACGTTTGCTACACTCGCTTTATCCAGTTTATCTTAATATCATGCATCCTGTTTTTGTTGACCATTACACACACACACACACACACACACACACATATCTATAGGTAGTTCTCTCGACACAACGATTATTGTCACTGCGACAACAATTGTTTGTTGCTACAATTGGACTGTTTCCCTATTATAGACGTATAATGAGCCAACGTTTGAGGATGCGAGAAAGACAGAGAGAAGAGCGAGGAATAACGCCGCCATGAGGGACCGACCAGAATGCCTGCAACCATAACTGAATATTGCGGTTGCTCATTTCGATTCCCTTTGTCATCGCTGTCGGCCATTTAGCAATTACACAGAGCAATTTGCCCTGGTCGCCTTTTGGCGATAACAAGGAGAACAAGTAACTGTTACAAATACGTCGATGAATGTTTATGTCACTCGTACCTTCGTCGAGCAGGAGCGTCCAGGAGAGAACGCAGGCAAGGCTAAATACGCTCGACAGCTGCCAAGTGCCATTAATTTCATTTTCTCCGACTCTTCTTCGAGCTTCACCCGAATAACGAATAATGCCATCGCGAAGAAAAGAAGCAGCGTTTGAAAAACGTCCGACGTCCGTCTCTGCCAAATGGCCCTCTCGATGCAACGACATATCCGCTACTGTAGCGTGGGCAGTGAGGAACTGGCCAAGTGAAACATTAGTTACACACTTCACTGCTGAATCCACACCGGATACGCGACAACTTCCAAACTTCTGTGTCGCCCCCCGATCAGGCGAGAGACTGTCAGAGGAAGACTGTCAGAGCGTCGAAACCTTTCCGGCGAGGGCAATCGCATCGTCATACGGTCATTCTGTTTCTTTCGATGGCGTGGCGGACGGACTTGCGGCGGTCCTAATGAAGACGGACGAAGTCGCAGTTCTACTCAGTCGATTTGCTGCTAGTTTTGATATAAAACGATTTGCTGGCGATTTGCTGTTGCCGAGGCGCAGGGGTCCGCACACCAGAGGAACTGATGCTAGACGCCATTAGCGAACGCGCACATGCGGGAAGTTTCGCGCGGAAATCCGAAGTTCATTGCGTTGTCCGCGCAGATCTGTAAAACGATAAATGACGTCCGACTCGTTTTTGATTGTTGGTTATACAAACTAGATTTCCGATACTGCCAGGACAGTAATCCGTGTCGATACTGAGAACGAATTCACGTACAATTCGAAACCTCGCACTTTTTCGTGGGTACCAATCGTCTATCGAAGGAAATTCAGTCATTCTAGACACTGGCGAACACTTAATGAACGGATATTTAATAACGCATAAATATTGTAATTAATCTTCAGCCCGCGAGTCCGCCTAGAATGAGCTTTCTCGTGACTTGTTTACAACGAGCTTGATTGTCCAATTACTTTTGGTTATGCTCCAATACCTCATTATTTTGCTGATAATGTTCTCATTTCTAAAACAGCCTAGGCAAAACGAACTATATACCCCCCCCCCAAAAAAAAAAACGGCGCTGTCGACGCGCCGAAAACACAGAGATGGGTTTATGAGTTCTCTAAAAATTTCCGAGCTTCGACTCGCTCCGAGCAGATCACTCAAGGCAATCAATCCGGGTAGTTTTCGTCATTACTCGGCGCCCTTTTGTTCAACGATGCGGAAATGTCTCTGAACCAAGCGCACAACCTTCAAGTCGATTCGTCCACGCCTTTCGGGTGACTTCTAGCGCGACTGACATTCCAGTCTAGTTCGTACCGAAGGTTCGGGGCAAGCGTCGGACTTCGTTGTAGGTCAATCACTGTCCTATTTCTCAAAAGCCCCATCCCCGAAGCGTATTTCGGCTAAGCGAAGCCATGGCCATTCACTCGACAGCTCCCTATCAACGCTATGAATCAGCGCTAACCCAAAACACACTCGTACCTCTGTTTCCCCATGATTTCCACCATTTCCCATCTCATGCCCGCGTTTCTTTAAGACAAACAACAGCAGCAGCAGCAGCAACAACGAAAAAAAAAAAAACAGAATGTAATTGCCATTCTATGGCAGATACGTTCACTGAACGTCGACGGTGGATGCATTTCTTCAGCTGGTCGACGAAGCCACTTGTTGGACCGCTCTTCGGAGTAGTGGATTTTTTTACGTCTTCGGCATGAGGTTCGTCGTTACATCACTGTGCCGACGCTAATCGTGCGTGCGCAGACGAACGCGCGGCCGACTTGAGACGCCATTTTGCAACGGAAAGACCGGCTGGACGACGACCGACTCCAAGCAGTCTGCAGAAGACGACTTCGTCGTTCAGCCGTCGCCATTGCTGGAACAGCGCAGGCCAGCCGCCGACCGCTGTACGCGTTTGCCACCGCCGCCGATGGCGTCGGTTCGCCCCATCGATGTCGGCGGCAGACGCTCGGGCACGAGGGTGTCGAACGAGACAGACGTCGTCGTCGTCGTCCCGCAAAAACGGATGCCAAAAACAGACGCTTTGGTGTCGGGGACCGATCGTACTCAGTTACCGGACCGGTTAGACCGTCAAGGCGACCGGAGAAGGGAATCGCATCGGTTGAAGACATTCAACGATGACGACGCCAGAGCCGCGATCAGCACGCGGTGATTGTGCGTTTGTCGCAATGTTTATATATTTACGACACGCGATGAGGACGGCCGAACGCAATCGCGAAAAATGTTTGTCTGGCAATAGAGCGAGAAAACCGCACAGGTCTAAATGTCATCAATAAACTACGACGATGCTTCCATCAGCGGAGGCAATAACAGCAGCAGAATCGACAGCAGAGGCTACGACAGAAACACGAGTATCTTCAGTTGATTGCCTTTCCAATAAGCTGAGGCTAATTAATTGCTTGATCCCCGACGAGGTACCATGCGACAGTTAATCGTAAGTTAATCGTTTTTGCTTGTCGGCCAAGTTGGCGGTGATGACGACGCGACTAGGTCGAACGTTGCGGGCGATCGAAGAGAGCAATGGGTCGCGTACCTTTTTCGACAAAATACCTCAGAGCCACTAACTCAGTTACAACGACCAGTTAGCCATTTGCTTCCGTTTTATCGGCGAAGCACTCTGAAGATCCGCTCGGACATCGAACACGCTTAGTTTGGCAATCTACGTCTACCTGTCGGACACCTTCTGCCGATCACGAACGTTCTACAAGAAGTCGTCTATGCAGTGACTGCGGCTGTAGTAGCTCCTGCTCGAAACAGAAGAAAGGACACAGACTGTCCTGTACCCGATGAGCTCGTGCGGGTCGAGGGGGAGGATTTTTGCGAGTTCTAAACGCGATCAACGCGCGCTAACAGCTACCAGTCGAATGAAACAAAAAAATAGAAAAAAAAAATGATGTGGCCAGAGGAAAATGCCAACCGAGCCCGTGCGGAAATCTGTCGCGAGGACTCCCTATCGGAGCGACGAATCTCGCCCTAGCCAAGGAGGCAGCGGAAGTTACGCCGAAGTAGATGCGCAAGGACGATCCCGTGTCCTGACTGCAGGCTTAGGCCCCTTTCTCGCGGTTTTTCGTCTCGAACGCGCAGTTCAATGCGCGAAACAAACTGTTGTCGGCGTTTAGTGTTCGGCGTCCGCATACCCGGCACCGGTACTTCGACAACTGCGCAACGATTGCATTGGCCAAGTGCGATGAGCGCAGGCTTCTGCCGCCTTCGGAACCGCTGTCCAGGAACGGCCAGTCCACTCCAGTCCACTTTGACTGGGTGGCGGTGTTCAATGCCTGTCTGCCAGAAGAATTGTCGCAGAAACACGCACTCACGCACGCACGCACGCACGCACGGCCAAAAACACCCGCTGACATACGTTTACATCGACAGAAGATCTGAGGCTGATGGCATCATGGCGGCGTTCGTTGTTGGCCGCACCGAGGCGCTCAGCCGGTTATATAATCATCATAATAATCATCCTCATCATCGTCATCATCATCATCATCATCATCACACAAAAGTGAAAGTCATGGCCGGTTAAACACGAACGGCGCTTGCGTAGACTCCTGTGGACAGGGCACAAACACTGGAGCAGACGCCAACGAACAGCGGACGACAATGGAGTGCCGATGATGGAAAAGGGAGAAAACGAGAATCAAAATGCAGGCACTAGCAATGGGAAAATATTAGATTGAGCTGTGCAAGCACCCTATGGTAAAAGCCAGAGAAATAGCGATAGAGAGAGGAAACACGTCAACAACATTGACAACAACGGTGATGAGTATTCGAGAGCCGGGCCCAAAAGAAGAAACGACGCCTGGGACAGACGCTGCCATGCAGGCGTCCGTTTCGAGCTGGAATCTCTTGCAAGTAAAACTGAGATTTTCTTCTCCTGTTTGATAATACTTTAAGGCAGTGGTAATAACACTTCTAGCAAACGCGGTATTTTACATCAACGTAATTAACGCCTTCCCTTGTCAGCGCAACGTTGTCAGAGCGACACTGACAGTGTGACGCGCACAAATCCGTTCAACTACTTTTGGACGAGAATTTCGGTGGTATCAACTGCACTTCCTGCGTTCCTGAACGATAATTTTCTTAAACGACGACATCATAACAACATGCTGACAAACAAACAAAGAAATATCGTACGTACGTATGCTTTGCATGGCTCCTTTTCGTTCAAACATTTTTTTCGGTTTGTTTTTTTTCAAGAGACCGCTCAACAGTAAAATGATTTAAAAACAATGTCCCGTGTGTCTGATCGAAGTTCAGGACGCCACCAGCGTAGTAGCGGTTTATGTTGTGACAAAAGCTTTTCTCTTGGCTCTTATTTTGGCTCTGTTGTCTTCCCGACTTTTTTCCGCGATTCGGCGCTCGCCCGTAGGGAACTGTCGCTGGACAATTCATAATCTCGTCAACGGCAACGAGAAAGAGAAATAAACGCGTAAAGAATGTGTTTATTCGGTCTGCCCCGTTGAAAGTAATTGGCGTCGGTATTATTTGCACGCCCGCCAACCGTAATGATGAGGTCATACGTTACATCAGCTCATGTCGGCTTTGGCCCCCATTCGGTTCCGACCCCGACGGAGGCTCGGAATTTGTTCAACTCTTGAAGGCGGACGGGCATCCCGTCAATCCGGTCCAACTAGGCAACGGGGAAAATACCGAGACGGAGAGGAAGGGAAATGGGGAAAAGGAGAGAAAGTCTTGCGCAATGTCGTCGTGTACGTTTATGGCGTCAAAGTTTTTTTTTTTTTTGTTCCATCTTCTCCTCCTCCTTGTTCTCTATCTTTATTTTTTTCTAGTCTATCTTCCGATGCCCATTATATTCCAGCCTCACAGATGCCTCGTCGCCACGACGAGATGAGGGCTTCCATTCTTCTCGCGTATATATATATATATATATATTCCATCTGAAGGCGTCATCCCCCCGTTTTCTTCGTGTTGTTGGCTCTTCTCTTGAACGTTAGCTCTACGGTTTCCGCGCAGCCCCGGGAGAGATACCAAAACGGCAGCACCATCACGAAGACCATCATCTTCAGTAGTCTTCACCGTCAGCATCGTCAACGAAGCCCATCTTCGTCATGACGGCGATGCGTCTTCCATGCTTCCAGCAGGATCAGCAAAGATGGTTCCAGCTGCTTCTGCTATAGGATCCCGATGGTATCTCGCCTGTCTGTCATCTCTATCTGACTTTGAGCGGCGATTTTGCCGCTCGCGATTTGCCGAAGCGTCCGTCATGTTCTCTCCTTCATCTTCCACGCGAACATAGACAGACGCATACGCAGATACACACAAATGCACTCGTCGACGACGTCAAGCACATGGGGCATCCGTCGTCATGGCCATCGTGGCCAGCGCGCTCGTTTCGCGGCAGCAACGACGACGCCTCCTCCGGCGTCGTCGCCGCCGCCGCCGCCGGCGCCGCCATTTCCCTCGGCCAACGCTGGCCACTCTGTAGCCTTCAACCCTTCCGATTTTCCCCCTTAGCGGTCAGTCACTTTCTTCGTCACCGGGTACAAGCGCGCGCGCGCGTTAGCGAACGATCTCACAGAAGGCGAGAGGGAGAGTGGGATAAAGCAATGGGGGAAGAAGATAGGGGTGGAAAAGCGCGACGCAACAGAAAACAACGCCTCAGCTCTTCTCACTACGGCTTTGTTGCGATGGGCGGACGTCAAGGCGCAGATAGGCACGGCAAAGAAGGTGCAGCAGCAGCAGCTCAGAGGTGTGGGTACGCGTGCTTCAGAGTGAACTTCAGAGTCGCCGCGGCGTGGCTCATCGGTCGCCGATTTCTGGGTGTATTTTTGCAAGACTCGGTATTATACACCTTCCTTTCGTTCCCCATTTCTTTTGTCGTTGATTCGGATGTTACTAGTCAATGGTAATGCTGGCGTGCCGGTGACGCCGATATTGACGCTGGAGACGGGCGATGTTGCCCTGCTCTGCACAGGGGCAAACTGTTCGTCTTCGTGTTTGGGTCTTTTCTCTGAATAGCCAGGACAGACATGTGTTGATGTTGTCGTGAGAGAATTTTTCCTTTGTGTGTGTGTGTGTGTGTGTTTATAAATACATTTATCTTTTTCTGATGCCTGTAGCCAAACTGGCCACTGGGCGAAGTCGTCAGGTCTTTGGTTCACAAAAAGCCGTAAAAGTGATAGAAATAGTTCGGGCGCAGATGCAGCAAAATTGTCGTGACGAGATAGAACTGCAGTTTGACATGGACAACTGAGAAACGTTGAAGAGACCCCGCGACAGGAAGCAAGCGAAAACAGACGCGCAAGTTCCCCGAACTTCCACGACAGCAGTTACACAGGATGCAGACGACGAACGAAAATAGAAGATCGAAAATGACCAATAGTAACTTGGGTAAATAAATCTCCGTTATTTTGACTGGAACAGGCCGTTAGGCAAACGCTACTCGCAACGCTACTTGCACACACACACACACATACACACACACATACACACACGCACACACACACTTACCTACACATTCGATCGTCTTGACGGATCAGAAAACACGTTCATGTTACGGCGATTCCTATCGAGTTCGCCATTTGAAGGTCTCAGGCCACACGCCACCAGCGGAAAACGACAACAACGACAACAACGACAACAACAACAACAACAACAACAACAACAACGACAACAACAACAACAACAGCTAACTAGCGACAACTTGAAACAGGTACATTGATTATTTCTCCCAGCTCGATGTTGTAACATTTCGAGCTGGTCTCGTGTGGTTAGCAAATTGCTTAGATGAGATCGTCTCCGACGAAGGATCCCTGATGATGTCACTCAGACTGAGGTGCGCTAATAAATATGACAATGGCCGAAACGACTCTGTAACGTTCCGGTACGAGATGGGTGTCAGAATGTGGAGCGTCATGTCAACTGTTTGTCCTGTGATGTGTCGGCTTTTAGTGCAGTAGCTGTTTTTCTTTTGTCAGTTAATTGACTGCTACTCGGGCCGACATCTACGAGACGCAAAAACCAACGACAATCGCCAGAGGAAAATGCTATCGACGCTGCAACGATAACTGCTGGAGTAGATTCCGTTTTTATACTATTTTGTTGTGATTTTCTGAACGTACACAACGTTATCCTGCGACACACACACACACACACACACACACACACTTTATGGATGTTTGACGGTCTGATTTGTCCGATGAATAGAACAGTCTCCGACTTCAGATCCACAGCCCTGCCTGCGCTCGTGGACAGTAGCGACGGTCTATGCACAGAATATTCAGCCGATCTAACGTCTCTATTCTGGCAACGGTAAGGTTGTCCTTATTTGAAGTCTAAGTCTTCACTTCTAGAGAGGACCCCACTAGAGAGTTTGACTATTTGTCATACTGTTGTGAAGCAGAGTTCGCGCTGATAGCTGATCAGACAGTTCCTCGGAGCATATGTCCTTCCATTCACTGTGTGAAGTTGTGCTTTCACGCCAGGCGAGGGAAAATAATCGTAATCATGATGACCAAATGTTTAGTGAAGGTTCTCTAGGACACAACCTGACCGTAGGACGCCAAGGCTGACCTGTCGAACGAGCGACAGATGACGTTTCCGGGCTAGGCCTGCCGCTCTTGCGCATCTAGGCCGTCGTCGGTCTTTCCGTCTAATCGGGGGTGGGCGATGGGAAGGCCAATTTGGTAACTATGTTTCGTATTTCGACTTCACCGAAGTTGCCCAAATAACCTCTAGAACGGACTGCATT
The DNA here is from genome assembly GCA_002081605.1 of Tropilaelaps mercedesae. Classification (NCBI taxonomy): domain Eukaryota; kingdom Metazoa; phylum Arthropoda; class Arachnida; order Mesostigmata; family Laelapidae; genus Tropilaelaps; species Tropilaelaps mercedesae. The sequence continues at coordinate 10,630 of MNPL01019184.1, forward strand.
GTTCGTTTCGAACAACTATTGGGCCAACCGGTGACACGAGTGTGCAAAAATCTCCTCCTCCTCCTCCTCCTCCTCCTGTAATTTCTAGAAGCGTACGCCTTCCGCAAACGCGCGTGTGCACACATCCCTCAAATAATCGAGACTAGAACGACAAACAACGTTACGATGCGCACGGCTAAGCGATTATCGATTCTCTATCGGCGTGTCCGCGTCGTCCTTGAAGGGCAATCCTTGACACGCACTCCTTCGT
>MNPL01019186.1:4489-17306 GCA_002081605.1 Tropilaelaps mercedesae
GGAAGTCGGAAGAGGCTGTTTGACCAGGTACCTCCATGGGGCTTCCTTATGCCTGTGTTTAGAAATGCCGGCCACTTCAATGGCGAACACGCAAAAGGGTCTACTCCAGCTTGATTCCGGAAAGAAAACACTTACAAATGCATTTGCTTACCCGGAGAGCTCTTGTAGTGCTATACGCATTTTGCTATCGCAAAACTAATGCGTCAATACGCTACCTTCAAGTCTATCGGGCATAAAACGTTTAGAAAATTTTTGTAAAAAATCGAAGTGAAGAAAGTGTGGCAGTTAAGTTGACAACGGATAACTTGAGGTTTTTTGTCAGGGGATTCATTTATAACTCGTTGAAAATTTGAAAAAATGTACTGGCAAACATCTGCGGATGATCAAGTTAAACTGAAGGTTCAGAATTTCTTATTCCCCCAAATGATGTGTTTTTTCATCAAATAAATTGCTACAACGCTTGAAACAGTTGTCTACATTCTTTTGGCCAGTTACGCTTCCTATTGAGAATAACATTAATGATAACAACATCTTAATAGTGGTGCTCATTTTGGCCGGCATAACTAAAACTGCGGAAACTTGGCTTGCCATGGCTCAGCGGAGCAGAACAAGGTAAGATAAGAACAGAAAGTACGAAGATGGGCACTGCATAGCGATAAATAAACTGAAAAGTTGTTACTAAAATCGTAATAAGTTATATCACACACATAGGCCTGTGAAAAGCAGGAAATAGGACAAATAAACCCATTCCTCATAGAGCATAGAGTACACACGCAAGTCACCACGATTCATTTTACATTGTAAAGGTACACATGGATTATTCGATTGAAACAAATATTAGTTCACGTCTCGTTTGCACTCTCTCTTCCCACTCAAAAAATAAATAGTCGTTTTCAGTTTTATTTACACACAGAGGTTTATAAAGAACTGTAGGCTGGTTAAGTCCTCTTAGTGCAGACGAGGTATTTAGCTGAACTCCATGGTTTACTTCCGCCGGCCATTACAGTGTCCAGCCAGTGATCCGTTTGTAACTCTCCAGCCGGTGCTCGTAACGTAAGCTCAATTTATGGCCGGCTGTAAAAATTGTTGTGCGGCAAACTGAAAGGTTGAGATCTCAAATTAGCTGCAAGGTTCCAGTTATCATATGTTTCTATAGGTTTGGGGTACTAATACAGCCATGCATTTATTTTAGGAAACGTTCTAAAGAGCCTACGAAGTGAAAAAATAAATAGCTAATATAATTATTAACTACTGAGTGTAAATATTTAAAAAGTATTCATTAGCATCATTTCGGATCATAAATCGTGAGAGCACTCTGCAAGAGGTCACATTTTCCCCGAGCACAACTCCAATCAGCCGTAGTTGTTATCACGCAGTTCGCAATTTGACAGGACGAAACGAAGGACCCCCGGAATGAGAAGTTTGCTGACACTATTTCGCAATTGAGCGTTCTCAGGGCTGCATGTTTCTATATGTGGATTCAAACAGGAGATCCGGTTAAAGCAATGTGCCAACTGGGTAATGGTATGCAAGAACAAGTGGATGCGTCGCGATCTTCATGGACATCAAAATTGACTGCTTTGAATGGCGTTCTCCCACAAAGCTGTAACGCCTAACCGGGCCATCGTTGCTCGAGATTTGTGCCTTGGAAGATCGACTGGAATTTCAGCGACTCTTGGTTTTTCGATGCAGTTAGCGTCATTGCTAGACAACAATTCATACAATTCATAGTTTTTTAGCCAATTTTGTCGGCAAGATTCGGAAGAGTTGCATTCGACTCTTTTTGCATGGCATATAAGTCAAAACTTAACCATTTTCAGATAATAATCGAGCGTAAAATATAGCCAGGGACTTAGAGGTATTGGATACCCGGTGCGATACAAACTACATAAGCGTGTTTACATGTAAAATGCCAGTTTATCAATTAGTGCATGCAAGTCTCAGGTCAAAATACTAAGTGTTAGGAACGCGAACACCAGTCATCAAATGCGCATTCATAATTAGCTTTGCGTAAAGGATCACGTACGTTATTCATGCATGCATACCGCATGGGGCATGCATGGATATATGGATATTGATGCAATATATTTATTAACACCATAAGTTTATAATGGATTGGTATATGATGTAGGTCGTATTTACCGGAAGCTCTTTTACCATTTGGGTTTAGGGAAGAGTACTGCAGCATCTGAGGGGTAAGCGGCTCTGCAATATGTCCTTTGAAGAGGAATTGTGTAACTTTATAAAGAGTTTGTATTTCATTTAATAAGGAAAGCTTTTGGCACTTTTCTAGTTGCTGCACGAGCTCAGGTTGAAGTGATTATTTGACAGTTTAATCTGTATGACAATCAGAAAAGGCTCGCAAAAAGCGTTATGGATGGATACCTGATACTCACTGCGATTACAAACCACTATCCTGTTGTGAGCTCCAACATTATCGTTGTCATTAATTAATATCGCAACCTTCAACAAATTTGTCTCGTAATTGGCCGAACAAACCTCGTCTCGCTAAAACGAAAATTATTCTTCATTTACTGACGTTATACACTGTCTTATATGACCATTAATTTGGTTACTCCCGTTACGAAGGAACATTAGTTTGAGACATTATTTTATTTTCCTTCGAGATCAATTCTTTTCAAAGCTGGATCTTTCTTTTGAAGCCTGCGAGGAAGAATGCAGCATCGCAGGTTTAATCGGGTTAGATATATATACAGTGTTTTACCCCGTATTAACAATAGTCGCTGTAATACGAATATATTTAACTATCACTTCCGTTTTTAGTAGTCCTAGCCGTCTGCCATCCTTTTTAATTTAAACAAATTTCTATCTAACTTCAACTGTCTGTCTTATACAATGGTCCTCGCCTCGCTTATTAAAAACTTCTCAATAAGCAGCGCAGCTTTAGAAGACTCAGTAAACCTTCCCTAAAGATAACCAAAACATCCGCCTTGAATTTAACGTCAATAGTATTTGGAAACCCACTTAAGTCATCTTTGATATTTTTAAAGGCTCCTATTTCTATGAGGTTAGTTTTATCTGTCCATGAGGCTCACCTAGCAATGTGGTAGAAAGAAAATACTAGTTTGAACGTAAATGTACAGTTCTATAGCCTTTTTCTCCATATTATTCCGTGTCCCGTTTACTCTATATTAATATAAACGACTAAGAGTTGTCACATATTGTCTTTATATGTTTGCGTTTAATTTATTAAATCAGAAATCAAAATCATATGCTATATTTGGTGACATTCAGACTTCAGCTTTCTTAATTTGAGAACCTTTAGCCGGAGAGCAACGGCAATGAGGCACTAAATCGGCTCCGCAATTGGATGATGTTTGAGAACGAGCTGGAAGTAGTTCCACACAAAAATGAGGCAGTTCGGCAAGAAGATCGGGAGCATCAGGATCGTGTACGGGGGAGAGGAAGTTGCTCTAAAAGACACGGCCAGACACCTCGGGTATCATGTAGACATTGGGCTGGGGGACCAGGCACATCTGGATGTTGCACTGACTAAGGCAATAAAGGCAGCGCGGAGACAGGCAACTATTATGGCCAACACCCAGTGCCCGTCAGAATTGATGAGATGACCGTACGCCGTAGTCACGGACTCGATTGCTACATTTGTAACACCCGTTTGGCTCGAGAGAGCAGTGGGAACCAGAAAAAGGCTGAAGCGGCTGAATTCAGCACAGAGGACGATAGTCCTTCAATGTGCTAGAGGGTACAGGACGTGGCGACGGAAGCGGCAATGGTCTTTGCTGGAACCGTCCCTTGGCATATCAAGGCTCATTGGAGAAGGAAGAGATGGAGGGATCCCGAAATCTCGCAGCAAGGCAGCTGGGAAGGCATGATTAGTGACTGGCAAATAAAGTGGAGGAATGGAACGGGTTCAGGGGGGAAACCGTGTAAGAGGACTATTACCGGATATTAGGGCATAGCTAAAAAAAGAGGGAGGAGATATCACATACGAATTAGTACAGTTTACCATGGAGCATGGGTACTACCCATACAGATATGAGAGGGAATACCAAGAGAAATAAATAAACTTGTGAACACTGTAATAGCGGAAAAAAGGACGCGCGAGCATACGTCGCTCGAATGCAAGACCTAGGCCAACAAAGGAGTTTTTTGTTGAAGGCGGGAGGAACGGTCAAGGACCGGTGGGGCAAGATAAGAATGTGAGGACATGGGTGATAAATCTGAAAAAATCCAAAGGGTACTAAAGGAAAAAACAAAAAAGGGCCGATTAGCAACAACACAGAATGAGTTTGGCCGATTGATCGTAACGCATCTACTGGCAGAAGCAATGTTGAAAAACGGTTCCTCCAGCGTAATGTGCTTTAGGCGGCACGAGCTTTAGTGAATAGGTCCGCCTACAGGGGAAGTCCCACACTACCCAGCGAATATCCTATTGTGGAGCTAGGTGCTTATGGGAGTTTCTCCGTCGCAAAGAGAGCCTTCTTAGTTTCCTTTTTCTCGAATAACTACCCTAATTAGCCGACGACCTTCACATTCAATATAACAAAAATTAAATTTAAATACGCCAAGATATATGTATATATATTGAATACGTGGCAGTATTATGGTTTCGTTTCTCTTATTCTTGTCATATGCAATGCACGCGACGGCGTTAACGAAGCCATAATTGCTGCAGTGACAAACGCGAGTTAAGTCGCGTCAACGCAGTTTACGTTAGAATAGTAGTAATACTGAACGAATCCCCGTGTGATGATAATTGTTGAATTATAATGGGATCAGGCAACAGAATGGAATTACCTGTGAAGCCGGCGCCGAGGCGGCATTTATTTCGTATACAGGTTAATCAATTCTGCGTCGATATTTTGTAATTTTCTGCCTATCCACTTTCTGCCTATTTCTGTCTACACATCGTTTCCTGCTTTTAAAGGTACGTGTGAGTGTGTCTGTATATGTACCTGGGTTAACGCAGGATTCAAGGTAATATTAAATATGCGCTACATAAATCAGGTCGAGAGACAAAGGGAATTCTCTGACCCTCAATGTACTTGTTGGCAGCACGCATGCGCCTTAGGTAAACGCGGCCAAGTTTTGTTGTAAACTGTTCTATGTACGGCGAATGCAACTATGCAAGGAATGTGTGATTTCATGCTAAACTGGTTTAGCTATGGTCGCAGGACAGGAAGAACGGAAGCAGGCTGAATAGAGGTAGGAAAGATAGTTCCCACAAAGAGGTGTAATGGACAAGCCATCACATCAGCTAGTTGTTCACAAGCCATGAGCGAGGAGAATACAGCTGGCGATGGCGAACTGACGCAAAGTGTGACATGGAACGTGACTTGCATCGATTGATCGCTAAAACATATACCACCTTGTTCTTCTGAGTCTCAAATTTAGTGAACATATTCCTAAACAAGAATGACCAGTTTAATAGGATTCCTAGGCTTTTGTTCACGCTTTTTACAACTAAGACCAACTGTGCCTTGCCTTAATATAATGAGCTGAGGCTAATGAATCAAAACAAGGGGATCTTACGAAACAAATAATCTCAGTGCGTAACGAGAAATTGCGCAATAATACTTCAGTTTTACGATGCGTATTTACATATGCAGAATTCGCGGCAGTAGCCTATCGTGAAAACAGTTTGATACCCTCAGATACAATCGTTCTCCTACAGCAAGACTTGCATTGCCCCAATGAGATAGCGACGCCCAATTTACCCTGGCACCTTGAAAGTGATTTTCGATAATTAGATCTGACAGCTTAAGTTGGGCCGAGAACTTAGACTCATTATCATTTACCAATGGAGTCTTTCCTTCGCGTGACCTTATCGAAATAGTTCACCGGAGACTTTGAGCTGACTGGGCACCGGTCAATATCGGTGGTAGTGAGCCATACATTGGATGACACCTCAACAAGCCTGATCTTTCATCCGGGTGTGACCATTCACTACGAAGGTTTTACATTTATGAGTCACTTGTATGATTATTGCGAAGTGCAAATTTTGGATAATGTAGACTTAATACAACTTTCGATGTTAACAAACGACTAATTTCTAAAAAATAAAACTGATTTTAAGCTGCCCCCTCAGAGTGGTGCTGTTCTTGGAAAGCAAGTTCGCTTGCAAGTATTTTAAATTCCAATCTTTCAGTGAATATATCTCTAGAATTCACAAATTCATCGAACGTATCCAAACCTAACTTTAGTTTTCTACTACAGCAATTGAGGTTACACAGTGAGAGGTTCCGTGAAACAGCAGTGAAAATTGCGCTTTGAATCTGACTGATAAAATGTCATCAACAGGTTAACTGTGCCAGAGCTTATTTTTTATAAATTCATGATGTCACAACGCTTCTAGGTACAAATAATAGTGGTGTACAAAGTTATGTATTGCTAAGGCTAATAACCAGGGAGGCTCATCAATTCCCATAACCGAATAAAGGCTGAACGGGTCGTGTGGTTAGCGAATCCTTGTGTTATTCTAGAGATAACAACACGCCGCGCTATGCATTCAGCACTTAAGCTTTGAATTCCTGTTAAAACTATGCGAAAAACTTCTAAGCTATATATTGGGAAGGTCACTGAAAAATTTACTTCTTATTTGCATCAGTAAACGCTTAAGGTTTTAGAAGGCATTGAGTACTACAATTATCTAAGTTAAGTTAGGACTTAGTGAAATGAGCAGCTAACATTTACTGCGCTATCAAAAAATTCCGACAGCAGTTAAATAAGAACTTTTGCTTTATAGCTAACAGCTTTAAAGCAGAATCTCTAATTAAATCTAATCATTTTGAAACTATAGACTCATAGACGATTATCGAAGTTCCGATAGGTTGCACGAGCCCAATAGTTTTGAATATTTTTTAAATCGACTTTTATTACGATGCAAAGAATTGTCCACTTAGGCTAATACAGGATGTCAAATGAAAAAAATTATGTGGGTATTTCTGCCTTATTCGTTCACCTGTAAGGGTTTTATTGTTATTAATATTCACAAAAACTCGAAATGTGCCAAAAATCTCTTGGGTCCGCACAAGAAACGCAATTCGTCGATCCCGCCTGCGATCCTTTCTATAAAATTTGTTATTATTTCTTCCCTGTTTTGCTAGAAAAGATAAAAACGCTTCGGTTGCCATTGAGCGACTTAAAAGTGTTTTCAGCGTCGCGTGGAAAAACGTTAAGTACGTCAATGAGCCCAATTTGTGTCCTGTCATAAAACCTTCTTCAATGTCCTTTTGAACGCAAAAGTGGAGAACAAAGGCAGTTTTCCATTGCAACTATTAATGGAGCTCTTAGAGCGCCTAAAGTGCATCATAAATCAGGGTTGGGATGGTTTACGTTATGGATATCACTCCGATTAAATGCCTAGGACCGGTGTCTCTATTTCTTTGCTCCATTTCTTGACCGGTTCTCCCGACGACCGAGTATACGTTAACGCCTGAACTCTGTCTGAACTGAGTCTGTAGCTTCTTGCCTCTTGTAGCCAGGCAACACAAACCAGTGTTGCTTACAAACATAGATAATTCGAAGAGCGGATGGAAACAATCGGAAGTGAAAGCGAGGTTAAAGCGCTTGGGCGTGAGTGCTCTTTGTCTAGCTCATGGGAGAGAGCGAAAGGGGAGTAAAAGAGCTGTCGCAAATGATATGAAATGGGATGAAAGACGAAGCTGAGTGGCTAAAACGTCCAAGCACTGAGGATGATAGCAAGACTTAGCTAGACGACTGATTTCACTTCCGCCCAAAATTATCTCTTATTTAGAGGAAATCATAGTTTTAATGAATCGCACACCTGCGTTACACCATTTATTTTTCAATAAAGGTATTCAATTGCGAAGTCTCGTATTACTTTGCCATGTTTATATGTTGAGTGTAAGTCTATATGTTTGTGTAGTTATGTATTGTGCTTACTACTCGCTAAAATGTGTCTCGCTGAAATGGGGTGAAAGTACCAACATTAGGGCCTTTGGTGGAAATCTCTCTAAAAATTGCTTCTTGTACTGTTAGGTGTATCATATTTCATAAATCGAGAATTTTGCGTTCGACAAGATTGAACCAAATATGTAAAAATATACATTTAAATATTTATCATCATAGTCTGGTTATAGTTCTCGTAATGTAAAAAGCCTTGAATACCTTTTTATGTGCTGGTACCAAGCCCATCGCTAGAAATAATCAGTGTTTTCGTTGTAGCATAATTTGTCTTTGTAAACACGGTGTTATACAAAAAGCTATCCTTGATGTTTAAGAAATACTATTGTTAATCCTAAAAATTGTACATTTCATGTTCTTAATACTTACTTCTTTTTCGTTTGAAACGCATTCCTAATATCTCGGAGCGAATAAAAGTAAGCAGTAGTTTTATGGGTATTCAAAATCAAAATTTTAACATCCTTGTGCGAATATCATTAGCTTAGGCCATGCAATTATAACTTGAAGGAAATTAGTATTAACAAAATTTTTTGGTTTGTTGCCAATATAACCTGGTCCTAAATAAACTCTATAGCAAGAACATGTTAAAACCTTTAAACAATGCTGGCGATTCATATCCTACGACCAGAATCGGCTTTTTGTTTTTATACAGAACAAGTGCCACCTTGCTCGAATTAATGACTAATGCCGCGCCGTTGGGAAAGGATTTTGCAACAACGCGTCATCAGCGACAGCAATAGCAATTAGTCGATCCTAATATAGACGAAGCGGACCTGCTAGTTTAGCATAGTGCGCACGCCTTAATGACCACAGACTTGGCAAGACACGTATCAAATATGAACGTTATATATATATACAAATATATATGCATATAGGGAACTTGTTATTACGCCAAGCTCATATTTTTTGCAAGTGTTAGTTCATGGCGTAATTGTATAAATATTTTAATATGCTCGCATTTCAATGGTTATTTACTGTGATTGAAACGACAAGCCTGGAATTACTCTATTTGCACAATAGACGCTGCAAGTCTGGATGAGTGTATCTAACCGAATGCCTCGATCGGGGTTTCCCGACGACCGAGTATACGTTAACGCCTGAACCTTCTGAGTCTGTAGCTTCTTGCCTCTTGGAGCCAGGCAACACAGTCCAGTGTTGCTTACAAACAGAGATAATTCGAGGAGCGGATGGAAACTATCGGAAGTGAAAGCGGGGGTTAAAGCGTTTGGGCGTGAGTGCTCTTTGTCTAGCTCATGGGAGAGAGCGAAGGGGGAGTAAAAGAGCTGTCGCAAGCGATATGAAACGGGGTGAAAGACGAACCTAAGTGGCTAAAATGTCCAAGCACTGAGGATGATAGCAAGACTTAGCTAGAAGACTGACTTAACTTCTGCCCAAAATGATCTCTTATTTAGAGGAAATCATAGTTTTAATGAATCGCACGCCTGCGTTACACCATATATTTTTTCGATAAAGGTATTCAATTTGCGGAGTCTCGTATTACTTTGCCATGTTTTTATGCCGAGTGTAAGTCTATATGTTTGTGTAGTTATGTATTGTGCTTACTACTCGCTAAAATGTGTCTCGCTAAGATGGGGTGAAAGTACCAACATTAGGGCCTTTGCTGGAAATCTCTCTAAAAATTGCTTCTTGTACTGTTAGGTTTATCATATTTCACAAATCGAGAATTTTGAGTTCGACAAGATTGAACCAAATATGTAAAAATATACATTTAAACATTTATTATCATGGTCTGGTTACAGTTTTCGTAATGTAAAAAGCCTTGAATACCTTTTTATGTGCTGGTACTAAGCCCATCGCTAGAAATAATCAGTGTTTTCGTTGTAGCCTAATTTGTCTTTGTAAACACGGTGTTATACAAAAAGCTATTTTTGATGTTTAAGAAATACTATTGTTAATCCTAAAAATTGTACATTTCATGTTCTTAATACTTACTTCTTCTTCGTTTGAAACGCATTCCTAATATCTCGGAGCGAATAAAAGTAAGCAGTAGTTTTATAGGTATTCAAAATCAAAATTCTAACATCCATGTGCGAATGTCATTAGCTTAGGCCATGCAATTATAACTTAAAGGAAATTATTATTAACAAAATTTTTTGGTCTGTTGCCAATATAACCTGGTCCTCTCTAGACTCTATAGCAAGAACATGTTAGAACCTTTAAACAATGCTGGCGATTCGTATCCTACGACCAGAATCGGCTTTTTGTTTTTATACAGAACAAGTGCCACCTGCTCGAACTAATGACTAATGCCGCGCCGTTGGGAAAGGATTTTGCAAGAACGCGTCATCAGCGACAGCAATAGCAATTAGTCGATCCTAGAATAGACGAAGCGTGCCTGCTAGTTTAGCATAGTGCGCACACCTTAGTGACCACAGACTTGGCAAGACACGTATCAAATATGAACGTTATATATATATATATATATATATATATATACATATATATATATATGCATATAGGGAACTTGTTATTACGCCAACCTCATATTTTTTGCAAGTGCTAGTTCCTGCCGTAATTATATAAATATTTTAATATGCTCGCATTTCAATGGTTATTTACTATGATTGAAACGACAAGCCTGGAATTACTCTATTTGCACAATAGACACTGCAAGTTTGGATGAGTGTGTCCAAACGAATACCTCAGTCGGAATTCTCAGCAGTAGAGACATCCAACGGATCTTGTTATATACCATTTGGAGTAACGCTAGCTGCTAAATCATGACATAATAAATATCTGTGATACATGCCATACCCTGCACGTGTATTACTATTTTATAAAAAAACAAGTCAATGCTTATATTTACATTAGTAAAATGAATCTGCATACGGAATTCGTACTCGCACTTCCCGAAAAAACTATTCTCAGGGCTAAAAAATCAAATTTTAGAAATGGCCGACTTTTCGGACAAACAGGCTTATAGAAGCGTCTCCCGTTGAATAAACTATTCGTCGTACCTCTAAATGGAATAACATCTGTATGAGTAGTTAACTTCTAGCTCATCAGACTTCTAGCTTTCGAAGTTGTTCAGTCAACTGCCCTGCAAACCATTTGTATCTGAGTTCGAACGCACTGTTTAGCTCTCTTTCCGTCTAAGTGGAGCTGTGTATGCCGTTCCTTTAAAATATCGTAAAGTCATTTCAGGCATGCATTGTGTTCCTCGACGGCCCATGCACGATTTTAAGACATTACGTTTTCTAGGAGTATGTTACCATTTTTTAATTTATACCGTTGTCAACATCATGGAGTATTAACGCATATATATTTGGAAAATATCTTCAAATTCTTCATAGTAAGTTGGATGCCTTAAAAGTAAAGGCAGTCTTCCATCTACCACTGCGGTGGTTTCTTATTTACCCCACCCTTTTTTATTTTTCTGAAGTCAAAACAATAGTCTACAAAAAAGCAGCATTTTCAGGCAGAAAGGTAACGCTTGACAGAAATAACTTAGTCTCTAATATACAAAATGTTTCTGCACTTCTTCTTAGTTTCCAAATCATAACAGGTTAAAAGATTAATTTTTAAAAGCTGACGGCTTGCACAGCAAGTGCGTCTGGTATACGTTTTCTTTGTGGGCCTGGCAAAGTATATATATTACATAATTTTAGGGCCTTCTCTGGAATTTTGTGAAGTGTTTTCATCTACCTATCTAAGTCATGGTGGTTGGCGAAATGTATTTATCTTCTTGGTTAGCCATCCTAATTCCGAGGAGTTCGAAATGCTCATAGATGCAAACAAATAGGGCAGCAGCAACGAACGAACTTAGAAAAAGAATAAAGTAGATCTTTTAGACCTGATCCCTCTCGGGCCACTTGTCCGATGAAGTCTGTGCTGCAAACATTGCAAACGGAAAAAAATCTTTTTGACCGTTTAACACATACTTACCAATTACTTTTGAGGTGTAATACAACATGCAGAAACAAAAAGTAAAGGAAGATGCTTGACCTCCATATAGGCACGTACACCTTGGTCCGCTTTGTTTTTAAAATATTGTCGTAGATACCGTAATCAGTAAAAAAAAACTTATGGGTTCAGACTGGTAAGAGAATTGTTTATCTGCATAAGTTAGAAGTACATACAGGTTGGAAAAACTTAAGCTAGCCAATTTATAGAGAGTGTGATGCCCCAAATATAAATGCTTTTACAACAGCGGTGTGCAGTTCTAAATTCCTACAAGAACCGTAGAAGAATATAATGCTGAAGCGATTTAAGGATATATCCATATGATGGCGTATACCGCCTCACTCAAGAAAAAGAAGGTTAAAAGGTACATTCCAGTTCACGCACCAATGTTGAGAAAGCAACCCATTAAACTCTACCTTTTTGTGGACTACTAATGTGTTCGACGAGCTCGTTTGCGTGTCTCTACGGTTGAATATACTGGCACGTAAACAGGTCAGACAATTTCATTAATACTGGTTTTTAAAAAATTACAAAGAATGCGATTCTTTAGTCTGACGATATTCATGAGAATATCGAACGTTTGCCCAATACTTGCCCAATAAATTTAATGCTTTTACTGAAAAAATATATGATTTTGGGCCAGGGTCAGCGATTCATTGAAGGTGTGATTTCGCCTAGTGAGGGATAACTCTGTGTAAAAATGGAGTCGGTCGTCCAGCTAAATGTTATTGTCCCTTAATTCTTAGAGCTTTTAGCTACCCCCAGCTTCGTGTTCCATCTCGTTTCATATTACTTACGGCAGGCTTTTCTTCAGGATGGGGCTGAATAAGCTGAACTCAGCACAAAGGACGATAGTCCGATGCGCGAGAGCGTATAGAATAGTTGCGACAGAAGCAGCGTCCCCTGGAGAATCAAGGTCCAACAAAGGAAGAAGAAATGGCGGGATCCCTAGATCTCGGTGCAAGATAGCTGGGAAGGCATGATT